>CM042240.1:26215653-26375653 GCA_023566225.1 Romanogobio albipinnatus
ATGGGCTTGCACGCACACGCACGCACACACACACACACACACACACACACACACACACACACACACACACACACACACACAAACACAAACACATCCACGCATGTCTGGTTTGCTATCTTTGTGGGGACATTCCGGTTGAAGTCCTTCTTTCAAAAACATTTTTAAAAAATCTTACCAAACCAAAACTTTTTAATTTAAATCTAAAATCTAAACACATTTTTTTCAAGTCCAGGTAATGCTCATGTATGTTTTAGAAAAAAAAAAAAAAAAAAAAAAACGTATAAAATAACAAACAGCTGACATTTTGATCAATGCAATGTCATTAATTTCTCTATCAATGAGCTGCCTCTGGTGGTTTGCGCACACATTGAATCTTGATGTACAATTCCGACTTGGTGACTATATCAAATTTTTTTGACGACCCGCTTACATCATCTTTTAAAAGTATCCGATACTTGCATTGACACTATACACTGACGAAACAGCCCAAGATGTTCTGACCCAGAAAAGAAAGTAAAGCGGTGCGATATGCAATGGACGCAATGGATGCAGACGAAATTATTATTTTGCTTTCCACACTATCTTTAAAGGTCAGCAAAACATTGCTCTCGTAAGGCGGAGAAAAAAGAGGAGAGCCCTTGATCGCAATTCGTGTCCACCTGAGTAGACATCATGCGCCTCCGTCCCTTTTTCAATGACGTACGACTGGCATTTACTGGGGAATATCCGATTTGACCGCTTACATGGCAGACGCAAATGCATGTATCCGAATCAAATCGGATTTATTACCACATATGAGTGAGGCCTGAATCCGATCTGAGGATATCGGAATTCATGCGGTTTGTTCCTGTTTACACGTTCACATGTCATATCCGATCTGTGCCACATGAGAGGGAAAAATCGGAATTGGGTCACTTGAACCATGCAGTGTTAATGGGGCCATAGACATTGCGCTGTGGAACTTGTGTGGTCAGGGGGGTTTGAATCTGGCCCATGTGATGACTTCCTCCAGAAACACATACAGTGAGGAAAATAAGTATTTGAACACCCTGCTATTTTGCAAGTTCTCCCACTTAGAAATCATGGAGGGGTCTGAAATTGTCTTCGTAGGTGCATGTCCACTGCGAGAGACATAATCTAAAAAAAAAAAAACAGAAATCACAATATATGATTTTTTAATTTGTCCAAAGACACTAGAGACAAAATTGTACACCTCCACAAGGCTGGAAAGGGCTACGGGGAAATTGCCAAGCAGCTTGGTGAAAAAAGGTCCACTGTTGGAGCAATCATTAGAAAATGGAAGAAGCTAAACATGACTGTCAATCTCCCTCGGACTGGGGCTCCATGCAAGATCTCCCCTCGTGGGGTCCCAATGATCCTAAGAAAGGTGAGAAATCAGCCCAGAACTACACGGGAGGAGCTGGTCAATGACCTGAAAAGAGCTGAGACCACAGTTTCCAAGGTTACTGTTGGTAATACACTAAGACGTCATGGTTTGAAATCATGCATGGCACGGAAGTTTCCCGTGCTTAAACCAGAACATGTCAAGGCCCGTCTTAAGTTTGCCAATGACCATTTGGATGATCCAGAGGAGTCATGGGAGAAAGTCATGTGGTCAGATGAGACCAAAATAGATTTTTTTGGTCATAATTCCACTAAACGTGTTTGGAGGAAGAAGAATGATGAGCACCATCCCAAGAACACCATCCCTACTGTGAAGCATGGGGGTGGTAGCATCATGCTTTGGGGGTGTTTGTCTGCACATGGGACAGGGCGACTGCACTGTATTAAGGAGAGGATGACCGGGGCCATGTATTGCGAGATTTTGGGGAACAACCTCCTTCCCTCAGTTAGAGCATTGAAGATGGGTCGAGGCTGGGTCTTCCAACATGACAATGACCCGAAGCACACAGCCAGGATAACCAAGGAGTGGCTCTGTAAGAAGCATATCAAGGATCTGGCGTGGCCTAGCCAGTCTCCAGACCTAAACCCAATAGAGAATCTTTGGAGGGAGCTCAAACTCCGTGTTTCTCAGCGACAGGTCAGAAACCTGACTGATCTAGAGAAGATCTGTGTGGAGGAGTGGGCCAAAATCCCTCCTGCAGTGTGTGCAAACCTGGTGAAAAACTACAGGAAACGTTTGACCTCTGTAATTGCAAACAAAGGCTACTGTACCAAATATTAACATTGATTTTCTCAGGTGTTCAAATACTTATTTGCAGCTGTATCATACAAATAAATAGTTAAAAAATCATACATTGTAATTTCTGGATTTTTTTTTTAAGATTATGTCTCTCACAGTGGACATCTACGATGACAATTTCAGACCCCTCCATGATTTCTAAGTGGGAGAACTTGCAAAATAGCAGGGTGTTCAAATACTTATTTTCCTCACTGTATATAGCTTTGTCACTGTTTAGATCCATAAACTAAAGTGAATGTCATCTTCCCGGTTCTCAGTAGCCATGCTGTGAATGAATGTATGGACTATGGCTAATCAGTGTTATAGCAGAAAGAGATTAATAGCATGTTTAATTAAGAGAGCAGAATAGTGTTTGGCTGCAGCTAATGTATGCACCTTGAACGTTCTCTTTGATAATGAGGGATTAAAGCAGGATTTCATAGAGAGGAGATAAGAAAGTACCTGTGCAACTTTACTAGAACAATATGGAAATAGAACAAGCTGAGACGTGAGAAAAATTCCACGCAGACAAAGCAACATGGTAATGAGGGAGAGAAATATTAAGTCTTCATGTGAACATTGGGTTTCTTTTGTAATCTCAAATTGAAGAGCTATCAGTAGAGGAAGATCTTTTTTTAATCTCTGCATCACACAGTCTAAAATGAGTGCTCACAAATCAATAATATTCATCCAACTGAATGCCATCCAATCAGGACGTCTAATCAGCAAAGCCCTTTCATCAGAGCCTCAGGTGCTGTGAGTGTTCTAGCATCAATCATCTAAAGAGCTCTTACCCCTAAAGACCAGCTCATCTCTATCCATGACTATACCTGAAGCACAGCCCACCACCAATTTTTAGAGAAGGAACACTTGGGCTCACTTTCATGGCAGAAGTGTCAGGGTCAATGAAATATGAGGATGTCTGAAATGATGAGAAATTATAATTTAAAAAATATATAGTTTAATTTAATATCTTCTTTAAAAAGTTAGCTTCATGGATTAAAAAAAATGTTAGTTAAATATTTTGATCAAATTTAAAAGCAAAAGCAATGCGGCTAGCAAGCTCAAACTGCTTGTTTTGGTCTTAAGTTTCCACACAATCTAGGGCAAGGTTATTTCAGCTTAATCATGCATACAGGATACTCAGGGAGTGGGAGTAGAGGCTTGTAGAGGATGTGAAAGTGTTAACGAGCACCATCAGTGCTCCATGTGAAGATGTTGTTACACAGCACCATTATCTCTCCTGTACAAGAAAGAGAGGCTGTAGAATTCATCTGCAGGTGAGAAAGCATTGCTGTGTGCCCCAGAAAAAAACCAATGCCCTAGAAAAACAACAAAAATCAGCCCTGTCAGAAACATTTAGGAGCTAAGACAGCATCAGCCACAGAAACACAAGTTTACCTATCGAAATTGAAAGGGTCGACTTCAATTGTTTTATCAACAAAGTAGAGCTGTCTACATCTTATTACATTATATGGTGATAAATTAATTGAGATTATTAATAAAAGTAATTGTTTATAAGATTTAAATTGATAAAAAAAAAACAATGTATGTTTTTCATTGCACGTATGTGATGAAATAAGACGCACGCAAGTGTACCGGGGTTTCATTGAATCAAATTGAGTGTGAAACCAGACCAACGCTGCGGGGGTTCCAGGAACAATCACGCTCGGACTCAGAAAAAACGCCTTGCCATAACAATATGACCAATTTCAAAGTCGCAGATCGTTATTCCTGCCCATTTCTACGAGAACTGATTGATTGCTTACCATCTAATCTACCTAGACCTCAATATGTGACCCTGTTAAGAGATGATAAACGATATTTGCTTCACCTGTATAATAACATTAAAATAACAAAAATAACATAAAATATGAACAAATTGCCAAAAGTTTTCATCAAATTTGTCCCCATAATATAAACCCAGCCACATACACACATTGGTTTCCTTACATATTACAACACACACACACACACACACACACACACACACACAACCTAAATGCCTCAAAACATGCTCCAGGGTGAGCACCTTCTTCACATAGCCTAGCTGAAATTTACAGTAATTTACTGTAGTAATATAACATTTTTAATGAGAGAGAAATTAGTTTTTCTGTCCAGTATGACCAGAGCTGTAAATCACTCATGCAGGATCATGAAGACTCACTCTCATCCAAATTAATTATCAGAGTAGCCAACTGCAAACTAAACCTCACATCATCTCATTTTTCACCAACAATTCATTGCGATTTTATAGACACTCTTATTAAGAGAATTTATTACATTTTTGCCAGCAGTAACACATTTAATGACAAAAATGTTCTAAAAACGTCTACATATGATAAAACGAACATGCCACAAATAGCTGAACAGACGTGAACAGAAATAAAAGGCTGTTGTCTTCCCTTTTGCCAAATAGGTAGGAAAATTTCAACACCCATAATGCACTGGGCATGTTGCCATCCAAGGCCACTCCCATCAGTCCGCTATGGATAAGCTTGACCAGAGTCAAATACAGCCTTGTTTTAGTAGAAATACTTCTTAGCAAAGGTTTAGTCACAATGGAGTCGACTTGTATAGTTCCCAAGTGCAAGAATTCGCTTAGAGTAAACGTTTAGTGGGAGTAAGTTACTTCCGGTTTCCAGTGAAGGATCCAGCGTGTTGTAGGCAGTGGCTAAAGGCTGCAAAGAATCATAAATATGGAGAGAAAGCCGCAACTGAAAATTACAGTACAGGTTGCCACAAAACTGTTGCCATAGTGTTCCATTTTTATCATAATGACCATAATAATAGACATATTTGATACAGGTTTCAGTGATAAACCTACCCTTACAATAACTGTTCTGTTAATAACCCTCTGTCGATCCGACTGTACGTGGGCAGAGACACAAAAATGCGTAAGTGTAATCTGTAGATTTCATGAAAGTCCTGGAGCTGTCCAAAGCAAAACACATCATCCGGCGGACTTTTATTGACAAATACATGTGAATTTCTCGGTCCAGGTAACACAGAGCATGAGTAAACATTGTTAATTTACACATACTACCAACACATACAACAATACAAAGCAGGTTGAAAATCGGCGGAGTTACACTTTAATGGCACTGTTATTTTGGCACACTACCATTCAAAAGTTTGACATCACTAAGATTTTTGTTATTGATCAACTTGAAAGTTAAATGGGCCAGGATGTGCCAAATGACATCCAATTCATCACTCTTTTTCTTTGTTATAATGTTACTTTGCTCTGTCCTCTAAACTGTAAATACATCAATAGAATGATGTTCTTATTATTATCAATTAATGTTTGTTTTTTTTAAAACATACTTTTTTTTTTATTAAAAGAAAGTTCAAGGGAACAGCATTTATTTTAAATATTAATCTTTGGTGACATTCCAAATGTCTTTACTGTCACTTGTAATAAACTTAATGCATTCTTGTTGAATAAAAGTTTTCATGTCTTACAAAAATGCTAGTGAATTAATACCAAGAGATGACATTTATATTTGAAGTAAAATTGAAGTCTGTGAGCTCTAGCTCTCCTATAGCTCAAACAGTAGAGCATGGCGCTAGAAACGCCAAGGTCATGGGTTTGATTCCCAGGGAAAGCAAGAACTGATAAAATGTAAAATGTGTACCTTGAATGCAATGTAAGTCGCTTTGGATAAAAGCGTCTGCCAAATGCGTAAATGTAAATGTCTATAAAGGAAAAGGTAAAAAATTGATCAACTGTTCCCGGTCTCCCAAATACCCACCCACACACACTAATGTTCCTTGTTTTAATAATACCAGAGTGCTGTGGAAAACCAATAGAATTTATGGGATGAAGATAATAACTGTCAAGACTGCTTATGAACAAATATGCACTACAGAGTGATCTGTCTCTCAATCGCACACACAGAGGTGTGGTCAAAATGAACGGTCAAAAATCAGCCAAATAAGTTACAGTATGAGTTGAGTAAATTAACCAAATGCTATTGTATTTCAATATTATTTCCATTTTAAAAGTATACCTTATATTATAGGGGTATAACAGTACATGTATTCGTCCCGAACCGTCTCAGTCAGACAACGAATACAGTCACAGGCGATCCGCACTCTAATACAGTGGTGGTAATGCAATGCTGTTTTCTAACCACCACAACAGGAATAAGAGCAAAAGAAGAAGAGATGTGCACTAATCCAAAAAGAGTTCAGATGGCACGCAAGAGAGTTTACTAGTTGCCTATATGCTGAGTTTAGATTCATTTTTGCACTTCTCTAACTTCACGGAAAGTAAACCGGGATGGCAGAAAGCAGCATCCGGTTTGTTTTATTTTACAAAAACAGTTTCGATTTTATTGTGAGTGTAGAGTGTACACAAAAAAAATAAACAGTAAAAATAAATAGCCTAAAAATAAAAAAGTTATGAAACTTCACTTTGTCCTAAAGCCTAAACGATTTGCCAGGGAACAAATTATAGATCCATGAGACCAAAGATCGCCCGTTACATGTACACAAGACGAATTATAGCTTGAGACACCACAGATCAGTGTTAATTTAGTTTTAGTCATAGTCTTTTGACTAAAATGCCATTTAGTTTTAGTCATATTTTAGTCACCTCAATTGTTTTTAGTTTTAGTATAGTTTTAGTATATCTTATAAAATCTTATATCATAAGATTTTAGTCGACAAAATATCATAAGATTTTAGTCGACTAAATCTACAGTAGATTTAGTCTCCTAAAATCTAATGAGTTTAGTTAAATTGTAATACAATAAGCATTTAAGCCTTACATAACCGACTGTCACTTGAACTGACATTTTGACATCATTTTGTTTTTGACATTAAAAATACAAGAAAGAGCTCAATTCACTTTTTTGTTTGTTTTTAAAAACATCTATATCGTTTTTATAACTTTGTATTTCTGTTTTAGTTAGTAGCCTATATCATGTTAAGCTAAAGCTTCAAATAAGTTTGTTTATTTATTTTTTTAATTTCAGTTAACATTTATTTAATTTTAAGTAACCAATATTTTTTTTTAATGGTTTTAGTGAACTATTATAACCCTGATACTTTATTGAATGTGTGTCAAATACTGGTCTTTCCTCCTGACTATGAATTAAATGGGAATGAAACTAATGAAACTACAGTTTATTGTGTAAGCAAAAACGAATATATAATGTGTGACTTTAAATTATAAACCAGTTGGAAATACACCGGGACTCTTATTTTGAAATCTCGCCTTACTATTGCAGTTGCAGGAGCTCATTCAAGTTCAGATGAGGAGATAAAATATGCGTTGTTACAACCATCTAAAACATATTACTATATTAACATTTTAAAGTAAACATTGTCATTATTCATCAGCATTAGTTCATAAACAATTGCCTGGCATAAATGTGGGTTATTGATTGATTGTGAGCCGCTCTGGAGCGCTGGATTGGGGATGCGTGAGCCGTGTTCTCCAGCGGTTAGATCAGCTCAACTCAAATGTGCGCATCTGTGACACAGGACATCAGTTCTGACTGGATCTCTTCCCTAATCGACCCTCCCTAACATTTTCGTCTCGTTTTTATTTGTTGACGAAAATGACAGTTGATTTTCGTTATAGTTTTTGTCATCCAACACTAGTTTTTATTTAGTTATCGTCTCGTTTTCGTCAGTGAAAAAAGGTTGTTGACGAAAATTATGACGAAAATGATTCATCAACGAAATTAACACTGCCACAGATACATCAGAGCCAGCGACAAATGTCTGAAGGACTAGCCGAGGAAAGGCTGCTCTCGCCGGGGTTAACGACCGCGGAGCGCCGCTGATCGCCTGGATCTCACAACTCCGAAAACGCCAAATAAAATGTTCAAATAGGCACTCTTTTTATAAATAAACTACAGATTTGAGCTTTAAACAACTACATTATCACCTGAAAAAGTCTTAAAACTACGTTTTGTCACACATTAACAGTAAAATTTAAACAAAAAAGACGCGCAAACACAGCCCATGTCAGCCACTGCTCAACGAGACAAACCGCCTGGCAGAAGCCCTCCCATGACGCAAATTCGCGTCTGTTATGAAGTGAATGTCACGCGCGAATGGGTTGTGACGATGGCTGAATGACATCACAATGGAGCGCCACCATCGTGATGCCACGCCCTCCATTGCGAGTCTTGTTGTGAGTGCGACGCACACTAATCCTCTTCTATAGGTAAACTAAAAACTTTGCAGGGATTGCTCTGTAAATTATATTGAGAATATAACTAATGCATATATTCTATTTTAAATAGGCTACTGTAGTCTTTGCCAGATATAGCCTACATTTTGAAATAATAAATGAGGCTCAAACATCCATTTCATAAGCATGCATGTTTATTTCAGCACTTCCGTCAGTGAAACAACACACCACAGCCTGTAAAACATTTAAACGATTATCAGTAAATAATGGTCACCTAAAGAAAATAAGAAAATTAAATTAGTAAAAAAAAAAAAAAAAAAATCTAATTTCCGGCAAAGATGCGTCATATACCGCTCTGCGCGAGATGAACCACGAGCTGTAGACACCTTCTCAAATATCTTCGTCTTCATGTGTTCTCCTGATGTTGCAAAGCAACACTTGTTCTGAAGAGCGAATTTTATCTTCCACAGGGTCAAGACATTTAAGCTATGTTTGATTATTCACTGCCAGAGAAAACGAAAGTAAAATGGCCTGTGTGTGTGAAATGCGCCATTCAAATAAACTTGACGTGCCTTACCAAGTCTAATAACAAGCACAAACTGTGTTAAATAAAATTAAGTAAAAAGGTAGCCTACTCATCCTACAGTGTTTTTCTACTTTCCCACAGTAAAGGATGTGAATGGGTATAATAGACTTATAAACAAACGAAAGGAAGAAACGTTTATAATTCCCTTTGAAAATGGGTGCGACGCGAGTGAAGATTTGAGAAAAGAAACGAGATGTCCATGTGGGATAAAATGGACTAACGTTAGGCCTATTGTTAAAATTCACGGAAGTCGCAAAACAGAATAAAAAAGCTGACAAATCTTAAATTGGGCTCAGCCTACCTCTTCCATTCGGCATGAATCCATTCATGGCTGCGAATTTATTTCCTTTGTAAACAAAGCTTTGTGCTTCGCTCGGTATTATTCACGTAAAACAACATTAACATACAAAACACTGGGTTAGTAACGAAATTATAGTTTTGAAGTAGAAAATAACATTTATGTAAAGAGATTTATTCAAATAAAAAGTGCACAACTCTTCTTAAGTGGAAGGAAGCTACTTTTTTCCCTCACGTGCAACCTAGCGCGGATGAGTCATTATTTGGGTTAGTAAAATAACAAAATTATATATAGTTTTGAAGTAGAAAATAGTATTTATGTAAAGAGATAGTAAAATACAGATATAGTAAATTATATATTTGTATTAATTAAAAAAAACGACGATATCATCGTCCATCACGATGTTTTACTGTAAACATCGTCAGCTGCCAATTTAGGAGACATCGCCCAACCCTAGTGCGAATAGTGCGATTTATTTGCGTCATTCGCGTCCGGTGTGAACGCTACATTACTCTTATCTATGACTATAATTTATGCCATACAAATTAGTATTTTAAGTTGTTTCTGCTGTTATAATGAGACAAAATCATTTGGCATTATGCCGATTTGTGTCATGGAAGTCTGACTACTACAGTCCAGTGGAAGGGTGAAGTAGGCTTAGATGGAGATGGCACTTTTTCTCCTTCACGCTCATCTTTCTTGAAAAAGTGTAATATTGAACGTTGTGTGTCCACCACTGTCATTGCATGTTAATGAACTCTCACGCTCAAAGAAAACTAATCCCTGCACAAGTTTTTGTTTTTATAACACAAGATGCTTTTTATTTTTGTAGCTGATTGTGATCAAATACCTTTAGTTTTTTTTATCAGCCCTACAAAAAAATATGACCTATGCAAAACTGCATTCTGTTTGCTTGGTGCTTAATACACTTAAGGAGACTACTGTACCAACTAGGGGACTAAATGCCACTAGGTGGAAAAAAAACTGTAATTTGCACTGCTGTCTGTTCAAAATAAATAAAAAGAAACCTATCATTTAGGATTTATTGCTTTTTACTATTGTACCGAACTTGTATCGAACTCTAACTTCTGTGTACCCCTATTATATTGTTAAATACAACACTCACAAAAACAACACTTCTTTTATTTCTATCACATACACACATTTATTCGAATACAAAGGATTTTGTGTAATGCCCTATTGCAATAATAAATAAATAAAAGAACAAAATGCAATGCACAATTGTTCTTTCATTGTAATCACTGCTGATTACAATGTTGTTTTTGCAGCTTCACTGGTTCATTTTAAACCAATAACACACCATATTTTTAACAAAATGGCAGACAAGATATGAACGCACAAAGAGCACTTATGGAAACTGAGCATTATGGAACATTTTAAACAGGGCATTGTATGGCCTTTTACAAAGTCTTGATTTTGTTTTTGTAGAATTCCATGCTTGAATGTTCAAAACAGGCATTATTTTTCACATATTTAACGTTATTGCAGCACTTCTCTTCCAGTCTTTCAGTAACGCTCTGTTTAGTTCCAGTCTCTGTGAAGCCCCGAAAAGCATAATGTGCTCTTATTGGTCGGCTGGACCAGTGTGTTGTGATTGGTCAGCCACTTCCAGCATCCTTTGGAAATGCCACACCCTTTATCATAACCGCGAGTTTCAACACAATACTAATGCAACTCAACCAGGCCTCACCCTCTTTTGTTTTTGCGTGTGCCTTCTGCAGATATTTATTTAATGAGGAATATTGTGATGTGTATATCCCAGAAGAAAACTCAACAATTGACGGTGCTTACTGATATGGAGAATAACTTTCTTTGGAGTGGACTTTGTGCTTTATAACTTTGCAGACCCTTTTCATGCTAAAGAAAACTGAAAATGTAAAAAAACAAAAACAAAAACAAAACAAAAAAAGGAAAAAAACACATAATAGGTCCTTTTTAATACTACTCTAGGTAATTTGTCAAAATGTGACCCAATTTACCTGACTTCGCTCTGTAATATATTTTAAATGTGTTCTTGATTAATTATAATACTTAACTACTCACGGCTATACCTTTAAAGACTATGAGGAAAACACATTATCACCAGCACATTCATGCTTTGTCATCATGTATAATACATTACGCTCTTTAAATGTAGAATGAGAATTTAAACCAAGAATAGGTTATAACAGTAGATACAATTACTGAAGAAATAAAATAGCAGAATATGTATTTACTGTAAACATCGTCAGCTGCCAATTTAGGAGACATCGCCCAACCCTAGTGCGAATAGTGCGATTTATTTGCGTCATTCGCGTCTGGTGTGAACGCTACATTACTCTTATCTATGACTATAATTTATGCCATACAAATTAGTATTTTAAGTTGTTTCTGCTGTTATAATGAGACAAAATCATTTGGCAAAACAAAACAAAAAAAAGGAAAAAAACACATAATAGGTCCTTTTTAATACTACTCTAGGTAATTTGTCAAAATGTGACCCAATTTACCTGACTTCGCTCTGTAATATATTTTAAATGTGTTCTTGATTAATTATAATACTTAACTACTCACGGCTATACCTTTAAAGACTATGAGGAAAACACATTATCACCAGCACATTCATGCTTTGTCATCATGTATAATACATTACGCTCTTTAAATGTAGAATGTAGAATTTAAACCAAGAATAGGTTATAACAGTAGATACAATTACTGAAGAAATAAAATAGCAGAATATGTATAAGGAATTAAGAATATAATTTAAAAGGAGCAGGCTTCATTAAAGTGCTACAAAGCAATGCAACATTTATATTTGCACATTTTCCCAAACCATAATTATGACATTATGTTAAACACCTGACTGAATAATTAGGAGCGCTTCAGTAACACGGTTGAAGAACATTCTCCAGCAGTTGAAGGGAGTTGGTCCTTTTTGTGTTTGTGTTAGCTAGGTCAGTTAAAAATAGCACTGCACACTGGTGGGACTAAAGTCTGGGAATATGATGCAGAAAGGGACTGAATTAAGTGTGTGTGTGTGTGTGTGTGTGTGTGTGTGTGTGTGTGTGTGTGTGTGTGTGTGTGTGTGTGTGTGTGTGTGTGTGTGTGTGTGTGTGTGTGTGTGTGTGTGTGTGTGTGTGTGTGTGTGTGTGTGTGTGTGTGTGTGTGTGTGTGTGTGTGTGTGTGTGTGTGTGTGTGTGCGTGCGCGTGCATGCGTGTGTGCGTGCGCATATTTATAGTGATGTGTATCTCACCCCCATATCCACCCATTGCTCACTCAGTTTGACGATAAAAAATCACCCTGAACGATAATGTCTCATAATGTGCCTTTGCTCCTCTCTTCCTATTTCCTCCCTCTTTCTCCCAGTTTACAAGGCCTCTTATTTCTTTCTCTAAATACACCCATCCAAATTCGATCTGAAGGAGGGGGTTTAGTCCCACTTTATTAAGGGTGGTCTTAACTACTATGTACTATCAAAAATGAGTACAATGTACTCATTGTGTTCATTTTTGATAGTACATAGCACTTTTGCTGATATTGAGGTGGTTACGGGTAAAGTTAGATGCAGGTGTGGTGGTATGGGTAAGTTTAAGGGTAGGGAAGTTAATTACAGATGTAATTACATGCAGGAAAACTTTAAAATGTAAGTACAATGTAAAAACATGTATGTACACAAATGTTAGTACATAGTACTTAAGGCCACCTAATATAAAGTGGGTCCGGGGGTTTGCTTAGCAACTTCTTTCTATAAAGATAATTCTAAAACTCTCCCTCTCTCTTTTCCCCTTCCCCGATTTCATTTCTGGGTAATTTCCTTTCCTGTATCTTAGTCCATTTCCTTCAACATCCCTCACACATACTAACTTCCTAACTTCACAACCGCAATACTTCCCTACTAATCCAAAATATTTTCCTTCCTGTTTCATTCTGAAACACCTCTTGATCCCTGGCTGTGTGCCTCTCCTCCCCGCTATCTCTCATTTCACATTTTAAAAGCATAGCAGTGTGGAAATGCTGCCTTCCCCACAATGAAACTACAAACACAACCCAGTGCCCTGCTCCTCTGACCGAGTCCTGAGCAGTGCACATCAAATGAATGTTAAATTGACCTCCCCTTCTGTAGCACATAACGGTGCTATCTCTTTCCACATCTCGTCGATCCACACTCACTTTTGCCGTCTTCACACAGACATCTGTCTAATGTTGTTCCGTATGCGCTACAGTAGTCATTGTTTGGAATTAGACTGTAAAGCCCTGTTTACACCTGGTATAAAGATGCGTTTTGGTAAGTGGTGTCAACTTACCAAATTCATTTGTATATTAAAATATTTAACGCAAATAATGCTGCATCCATTTTTTATGTCATCCTTTGGCTAGCGTTACATTATATGATAACGCGCTTATTCACACGAATGCTTTTAAACCATTTTAAAGTTTGAAGTTTCACGCTTTAACATAACAATAACATACGGAATTATGCCAAAATTGTAGCTTTAATAAGGATTCATCTTTAATTTATAATTTATGCAGTTTGATAACTACTGTATAGCTCGACAATTAAACAGTTAGGAAGACCACAGGTAAATATGACATTTATTATAATGGGTTTATGTGAAGATTGTTTTAAGTTTTAAGTTATGTAAAATTAAAAGTACATTTTTTAAAGCCTAATAAATGTTGAAATTGATCAATTTCAATCATACTGTAACGATGAATGTCTATAATTAATGTTTAAAAAAAAAAAAAAAATTCATGGAGACATCAGTATTAGTATCCAGTGTTGGGAAGGTTACTTTGGAAATGTAATAAGTTACAGATTACAAGTTACCCTATTTATAATGTAATAAGTAGTGTAACTGTCAATTACTTTATTAAAGTAATGTATTACATTTGATTACTTTTCTAATTTCCAGCATTGAAACGCTTTTTTATCACTCTCCATGGCGACTCTAATACAGGTTGTAGTGGATTGATGTAATTGGCCGACGTGGTGCTCTGCAAATTCAAACTAGAACCAATCAAAATCATCAGAATAGCATTGCTTTACTAATCAGCCTTTAAATGGCAGGAGACATCGTGCACATCAAAAACAAGCAAAGCAACAAATGAATATTATTCAACATATCCTAGCTTTTTACAAAAAATATTCAGATGTACTACAAATGCTAAATGATGCTTTTAAACTGGTGTGAGAAATCAAGTCTCCTCTTAAATGCCTCCAAAACTAAGGAGATGATTATTGATTTTAGAGGGAGAGAACATGATATAACCCATCCTACATGAATACATGGTGAACAAATACAAGTAGTAACTCATTATAAATACCTTGGCATAGTTTTGGACCATAAGCTGAAATGGAATGAGTGGACTGATTATGTGGGTAAAAAGTTACAACAGAGGTTGTATTTCTTAAAGAAATTATTGTCTTTTGGTGTACATAGCAGACTGCTTTTGTTGTTTTATGGGGCTTTTATTGAAAGCATTATGACATTCTGTGTGAGCTGCTGGTATGGTAATGCTTCGGAGGCTCAGAAGAAATCATTACGGAGGGTTGTGACAATGTCAAGCAAACTGCTGGTAATTTCATTAACTAGTTTAGAGAGTATATACAAAGAGAGAGTAATAAATAAAGCCAACATTATTGTGCAGGATAAGAGGCATCCATATATTATGCTTTTGAACTACTGCCATCTGGACGGCGGTATTGTGTTCCCAGATGCATGAAAAACAGGTCCAAACTATCTTTTGTTCCCCAAGCAATCAGATTTTTAAATTCATCCTCGAATGTTGATTGATGGTCAGCTGGTCTGGTTACCTTATCTTAAACTCTAAAGTAGATTTACTTGTTTTAAATTATGATTGTATATGCCAACTATGAAATCTTAAATGTCTGTGTGAGTATGCTGCATATGTACTTTCCCTACGGGGATAAATAAACTGACTAACTAACTAACTAACTAACTAACTAACTAACTAACTAACTAACTAAATATAGGTGTAAGCGGGGTATAAAACGTTTTGAGCTTGTCCACTTTCAATAACTTTTAGAGGTATCGGATTGCTTTTGTAGTGTAGACGCTCATGTGGTCGAATGTGTTCAAACAGCCAACAAAGACTGTCTACTCTCCGCCTACTGATTATGTGGAAACATTGGGAAGTGCGCTAACCAGACGGGATTTAAACTCGGCTGGAGACCCAAGTTTGATTTCAAGACAAAAAAACGTACAAAGCACAATGTTCTCCTTCCTGATTTTTAACATGCACTCACAGCATTCGACATGGTTTTGCGGCTATCAGAGAAAAAATGAAAGCTGATGCTTTCCGTATGTTTTTACGTCGTCTCCAGACGCGTTCATATGTAAATTGCGCAAGCTTATTGGTCAAAAACCCATACATTTACCTGCCCATAGACCCTCCCCTCAAAGAAATCAGGACAGAAGTGGTTGAAAGTGGACAAAAGAGACGGATTAAAACACCAGGGGGCGTATTACAGAAACATCTTAACTTAAGAATCCTATCTTATCTGTTTGGTAACCATGACAATTTCAGTTAGGACCGCATTTAGGACGAAAGCTATTACAGAATGACATTTCTTAAGTGCATAATCTTATTTTAACTATGGATAGGAAACGGGTATTACAGAAGCCTCCTAACTCGCCAAAAAATCCTAAAAGCTGTCTTAACTTTAGGACAACCCCACTGGTGTCTAACTTTTTTGAAATCCAACGGTAAACACCACAGTACAAAAGCCTTTTTTGAGAATGGCGTTACATTTATTGATTATACAAGACGTAGAGCAGCGACGTTTGATGGTGGAGATACTTTTGAGGACCCAGAGGATGTGATGTGCTTTGATGATAAAATACTCGTAAATACTTACAGACTCCCATGACACATGATTTTGCAGTTGACAAATTGCAACCAACATGACAGAGGCCAAGGAGCTGTCACGGAGTTCATTCTTCAAGTGACCGGTAAAGTTTTTTTTTCCGCAAAAGGAGATTTATAGGCTTTAACCTTTCAAAGAGCTTATTCAAATTGAAATCTCTGCCACACTGAAATTAAAAGATTTTAGGTTTTGATTTATTTTTGATTTTAGGTTTACCTAAGAAGTAGTTTACGCGTTGTTGGTTTCTTGGTAACAGACCTGACAGTTTATTACCGAACTCGATGGAGCACTTTAAGTTTTCCTAACTACAAATAAAATGAGATTTTGTAAGATAGGATAAGAATCCTAAATAAAGTTAAGATTTGCTTCTGTAATACGAAATTGTGAAAAATCCTAAATAAGCTTATCATATCTCAAATTAAGACCTAAGATAGAACGTTTCTGTAATACACCCCCAGTTGTAAACGGGAATGTGTCTGCCTTGTGTACTTGTGATTCGATCGACCAAAACGCATCTTAATAGTGTAAAAAGGGCCTAAGACTAAAGTGACATTGACAGCATGATAATAGTATCAATGTTGTTATTGTTATCAAAAACTAATAGACCTTATGTAGCCCCGGCCCTTTTCAGCGCTGCACTTGTTGTGTTCTGTCTTCCAGTTTGCCTTGCCACAGCATGAAGGTAAGATCTTACGGATTTATGAATGAACCACTCATTTTAAAAGCTTCCTAGTCCACAAACATTTGTTATGACATCAGCTACAAACATTGCAATGCTCATGATAACGTTCTTCAACTCTATAATAAATCTAATTACTCTTCGACAGCATTGCCATAGAAATACACAGAGCTACCGCGAAATGGAAGTTCAAACACAAAATTATAAAAATGGATGCACGCTTGTTTCTCTGGTGCATAGATCTAAACTATTGAAAAATGATTTCGGAAACTGAAATAAAGCTAAAATAAAATAAAATATTTAATAATATTACATGAAAAGCTTAAATGTTGCCTTGACAACTAACTAAAATAAATGATACTAAAATTACGAAACCTATTACTAAAACTAAAAACAACCATAGAAATGTTAATAAAAACAAATAAAACCTCAATACATTTGTGGGAAGAAATGTGACTACAATTACTAAAATGTCACTATATTGTTAATGTTATAGGTAACATTTATCGGTACAGCAATATCAAATTGCAATTTGTCTGCACAGAGGAAAGGTTTGCTTTTAAAGGATGCGCTTCAAATATTTTCAAGGCAGGGCTCCAAATATAAAATATGACTAGGGAACAATTGGCTCTTAAAATAAAGCATTCACGATCCAAATGACTTTTCCAGTTGCCAAATTACAGAGTAACTCGATAAAATATGGCTGTTCAGAAGCATTTTGGTTCATTGAGTGCAGCTTGTTTACTACTACAACTGTCACTGCTGTGTGCTGTGATGAATTGAAACTTAGTATAGACTGTGATTGATACTATACTAAAGCAAATTTCGGTAGTAATGTGAAACTATCCATGTTAATAAAGGATGTTTAAAAAAAAATTGTGAAAGAGATATTTCGATCAAATCTCCTGTCTGGATTAAATATTCATGACTGTGATCCTGAAGGCTCTCAGACTATAGAGGCACATGAAGAGTGGAGAATGTATTTATTCAACTGAAGATCAGTTTGTGTTTGTTTTTGCGTGTGGATCTATTGGCATAAAATGTTGCAATCCATCATCCTGTACAGAACACACACATACCAGTTATACAAAGGCATGTATGATTAGTCATTAATTACAGCTTTGCCATGGCATCTGCTTGCCACTGTACAAGAAAGTGTGTGTGTCTACATTTGGCGTTTGTGCATGTTAGTGTCCCACAAGGACTGAACTTGGCCTCTTCACGGATTAACTGGGGAGTTGTAGATGATCTGGCGTCCTGTGCCCATAATGAATTCAATTATGAATTAACATTGTGGACAATTAAACCCATAACATTCAGCTGGTTGGCTCTTTGTGTGTGTGCATGTGTATGTGCATGCCTGTGGGTATGCGTATGTGCTACCTGGGAGCACTGCCAATTGCATTGTAAAGGCAACAAACAGACTGCACTTATACAAAAGAGCTGAAGATCCAATGGCCAATGATGAATTTAAATGAACAACAAACAAAAAACCATGCGTACACATTTATATACAATAGAGCCCCTTAGTGCAGTTTATCATGATTCGAAACAAACAATGCACTGGATTCATGGAAAATGAATGGAAAGAAAAATGCCTCAGCAGTGTTTAAATTGATTTGTCCATAAGAACATATTAATTCTGAGAGGGTTCTGTTCTGACCATACACAAAAATGATTTACAATATATACACATAATAGCAGTATGCTGGTCAAATGTTTCGAATCAATACGATGTTTTTGTAAGAAGTCTCTTATGCTTAACAAGGCTTCATTTTTTTGATCAAAACTACAATCAAAACATGAAATATTACAATTTAAAAGATTTTCAGCATCATTACTCCCGCCTTCAAGTGTCACATGATCCTTCAATATAATTTAATATGATCTATGTTGAAAACAATTGTGCTGCTATTAGGGATGTTAACGATTAATCGATGATCGATTAATTGTCGATAATACATTTAATCGTTAAAACTTAACGATCATCGATTAAGCAGGGTCATGCGTGTGCGTGCTGCTCAACCACGAAACACCTAAAGCAGACATGAGGAAAAATGAAGCGAGCTCATCTGAGTTATGTTTAGGACCATTTTACAGCTGTAGTTACACCTTCATCATGACTAGGTATAAGTGTGCGTATGCATTCGCAGGGTTTTGTTTTGTAAGTTGTAATGCTGTGTTTATTTTGTGTAGGCCTATCTATATCTGATTTATGTGCATCATTTTGTGCTGATATAATTTTTAATATTATGTTTATTTTGTAAATATCAGATAATTCTCCTATAATCTCATATAATTAAATAATTTAATAATAATTTGTTACATTTATATAGTGCATTTCTATGCACTCAAAGCGCTTTACATAGAAGGGGGGAATCTCCTCATCCACCACCAATGTGCAGCATCCACCTGGATGATGCAACGGCAGCCATATTGCGCCAGACACACCAGCTGATTGGTGGAGAGGAGACAGAGTGATGAAGCCAATCGTGTATATTTCTATAGAAGCTAGACGCTATATGAAGAAGCTAAACATGACTGTCAATCTCCCTCGGACTGGGGCTCCATGCAAGATCTCACCTCGTGGGGTCTCAATGATCCTAAGAAAGGTGAGAAATCAGCCCAGAACTACACGGGAGGAGCTGATCAATGACCTGAAAAGAGCTGGGACCACCGTTTCCAAGGTTACTGTTGTTAATACACTAAGACGTCATGGTTTGAAATCATGCATGGCACAGAAGGTTCCCCTGCTTAAACCAGCACATGTCAAGGCCCGTCTTAAGTTTGTCAATGACCATTTGGATGATCCAGAGGAGTCATGGGAGAAAGTCATGTGGTCAGATGAGACCAAAATAGAACTTTTTGGTCATAATTCCACTAAACGTGTTTGGAAGAAGAAGAATGATGAGTACCATCCCAAGAACACCATCCCTACTGTGAAGCATGGGGGTAGTAGCATCATGCTTTGGGGGTGTTTTTCTGCACATGGGACAGGGCGACTGCACTGTATTAAGGAGAGGATGACCGGGGCCATGTGTTGCGAGATTTTGGGGAACAACCTCCTTCCCTCAGTTAGAGCATTGAAGATATTAGAGCATGGGTCGAGGCTGGGTCTTCCAACATGACAATGACCCGAAGCACACAGCCAGGATAACCAAGAAGTGGCTCTGTAAGAAGCATATCAAGGTTCTGGCGTGGCCTAGCCAGTCTCCAGACCTAAACCCAATAGAGAATCTTTGGAGGGAGCTCAAACTCCGTGTTTCTCAGCGACAGGCCAGAAACCTGACTGATCTAGAGAAGATCTGTGTGGAGGAGTGGGCCAAAATCCCTCCTGCAGTGTGTGCAAACCTGGTGAAAAACTACAGGAAACGTTTGACCTCTGTAATTGCAAACAAAGGCTACTGTACAAAATGTTAACATTGATTTTCTCAGGTGTTCAAATACTTATTTGCAGCTGTACGATACAAATAAATTGTTAAAAAAATCATATATTGTGATTTCTGGATTTTTTTTTTTTTTAGATTATGTCTCTCACAGTGGACATACACCTACGATGACAATTTCAGACCCCTCCATTATTTCTAAGTGGGAGAACTTGCAAAATAGCAGGGTGTTCAAATACTTATTTTCCTCACTGTATACAGGGAGTGCAGAATTATTAGGCAAGTTGTATTTTTGAGGATTAATTTTACAACATTAATAATTAAACAACAACCATGTTGTCAATGAACCCAAAAAACTCATTAATATCAAAGCTGAATATTTTTGGAAGTGGTTTTTAGTTTTAGCTATTTTAGGGGGATATCTGTGTGTGCAGGTGACTATTACTGTGCATAATTATTAGGCAACTTAACAAAAAACAAATTTATACCCATTTCAATTATTTATTTTTACCAGTGAAACCAATATAACATCTCAACATTCACAAATATACATTTCTGACATTCAAAAACCAAACAAAAACAAATCAGTGACCAATATAGCCACCTTTCTTTGCAAGGACACTCAAAACCCTGCCATCCATGGATTCTGTCAGTGTTTTGATCTGTTCACCATCAACATTGCGTGCAGCAGCAACCACAGCCTCCCAGACACTGTTCAGAGAGGTGTACTGTTTTCCCTCCTTGTAAATCGCACATTTGATGATGGACCACAGGTTCTCAATGGGGTTCAGATCAGGTGAACAAGGAGGCCATATCATTAGATTTTCTTCTTTTATACCCTTTCTTGCCAGCCACGCTGTGGAGTACTTGGACGCGTGTGATGGAGCATTGTCCTGCATGAAAATCATGTTTTTCTTGAAGGATGCAGACTTCTTCCTGTACCACTGCTTGAAGAAGGTGTCTTCCAGAAACTGGCAGTAGGACTGGGAGTTGAGCTTGACCCCATCCTCAACCCGAAAAGGCCCCACAAGCTCATCTTTGATGATACCAGCCCAAACCAGTACTCCACCTCCACCTTGCTGGCGTCTGAGTCGGACTGGAGCTCTCTGCCCTTTACCAATCCAGCCACGGGCCCATCCATCTGGCCCATCAAGACTCACTCTCATTTCATCAGTCCATAAAACCTTAGAAAAATCCGTCTTGAGGTATTTCTTGGCCCAGTCTTGACGTTTCAGCTTGTGTGTCTTGTTCAGTGGTGGTCGACTTTCTGCCTTTCTTACCTTGGCCATGTCTCTGAGTATTGCACACCTTGTGCTTTTGGGCACTCCAGTGATGTTGCAGCTCTGAAATATGGCCAAACTGGTGGCAAGTGGCATCTTGGCAGCTGCATGCTTGACTTTTCTCAGTTCACGGGCAGTTATTTTGCGCCTTGGTTTTTCCACACGCTTCTTGCGACCCTGTTGACTATTTTGAATGAAACGCTTGATTGTTCGATGATCACGCTTCAGAAGCTTGGCTATTTTAAGACTGCTGCATCCCTCTGCAATATATCTCACTATTTTTGACTTTTCTGAGCCTGTCAAGTCCTTCTTTTGACCCATTTTGCCAAAGGAAAGGAAGTTGCCTAATAATTATGCACACCTGATATAGGGTGTTGATGTCATTAGACCACACCCCTTCTCATTACAGAGATGCACATCACCTAATATGCTTAATTGGTAGTAGGCTTTCCAGCCTATACAGCTTGGAGTAAGACAACATGCATAACGAGGATGATGTGGTCAAAATACTAATTTGCCTAATAATTCTGCACTCCCTATATATATATATATATATATAGGGGGATGATTAGGAGGCCATGATGGACAGGGGCCAATGGGCATATTTGGCCAGGATGACGGGGTTACACCCCTACTCTTTATCGAAGGACATCCTGGGATTTTTAATGGCCACAGAGAGTCAGGACCTCGGTTTAACGTCTCATTTGAAGGACGGTGCTTGTTACACTATAGTGTCCCCATCACTATACTTGGGTGTTAGGACCCACACAGACCACAGGGTGAGCACTCCCTGATGGCCTCACTAACACCTCTACCAGCAGCAACCTAGTTTTTCCATTTGGTCTCCCATCCAGGTACTGACCAGGCTCAGCCCTGCTTAGCTTCAGTGGGAAACCAGTCTTGGGCTACAGGATGATATGGCTGCTGGTTTATATAATCTTGAATTAAATAATCTGCTAGCAAAGTGCTTCAGTTTCCCGGTGTTCATTCAGCGCGCACAGCTCAAACAGTAAATTCATTGGGTCTAGTTGGCATTTACAGCGTGTTGTTCCAGGAAGAGCACGTCCACACATCCGAGGCGGCGTTGGTGACACTTTATATTACTCGTTATATTTGATTTTTAAATAAGTAATTTAATTAAATGATCAATCACATCGACACGTTTTACAATCCTACTAAAACCCTTCTCATTCATTTGAAGAGGAACATGGCGTCATCATGCTGTTGACTATAAGCCACTGCTGTAGACGCATATTGCAGTATTAAGGCTAACGCTTAATTGATTAATTGTTTGTTAATTTAAACGATGATTGATCATGAGAATTTGTGTAAATTGACATCCCTAGCTGCTATACATGCAATGAATTCCACAATATGCTGAAGCACTCTGGTCCAGGATGACATTATAGCACTACACAGATGACATTGCTCCAGATATTGGTTGAAAATTTATGCTGTGAAATTGCCATTCCACGACACTGCAAATGTGCTCAATTGTGTTGACATCTAGTCACTATGGGGGTAACTGACACATTTTTTTCAGCAGGTATACTGTGGTACATGGTCAGCAACAACTCATGTAGACTGTGACATAAATAATGC
This sequence comes from Romanogobio albipinnatus, assembly GCA_023566225.1. Classification (NCBI taxonomy): domain Eukaryota; kingdom Metazoa; phylum Chordata; class Actinopteri; order Cypriniformes; family Gobionidae; genus Romanogobio; species Romanogobio albipinnatus. Next base: position 26,238,708 of record CM042240.1, read on the forward strand.
TGAACTGCTGTTAAGCATCATAATGTATGCCGAAAAAAATATTTCTCACACCATTACACCACCAGCTGCCTACAGCATTGAAACAAGACAGAAAAGATACATGGATTCATGCGGTTAATGTCAAGGTTTGACCAGGTGACATACTGTCCAATTGCAGCTGTGCCCACTAGACCCATTTTTTCTTCTGAGCTGACAGGAGAAGAATGTGGTCCAATGTGGTCTTCTGCTGCTGTAGCCCGTCCCCTTCAAGGTTTGATGTGATGTACCCTCAGGGATGTTCTTCTGCATATCACTGTACAATTGCGTGATTATTTCAGTTACTGTCACCTTCCTGTCAGCTTGAACCAGTCTGGCCGATCTCCTGTGACCTCTCTCATAACAAGCCCTTTTCACCCACTCAAACTGACACTCTCTGCTTTTTGTTGTTGTTGTTGTTCCAGCCATTCAATGTGAACTCTAGAGACTGTTGTGCACGGAAATCCAACATTGTAAAACTTCGAAGTGTGAATGTACAGTATATTACTGGCTATCTGTTGCATAGTAGTTGTATAATTTACAATAAAACTTCACAATAACAAGAAGCAGGAAATGTATGAGGTTGCAGGGTGTGCTGTAAAATCACAGCTATTATCTGTCTGCATTACAGTAAGCAGCCCCACTTTATATTAAAGCTATGGTCTACGATTTCAAAGATTGTTAATTATTAATAACCTCGTTTAGATGCTGATTATGGTTCTACAGTACAATCCTAACAATATGAAGAGAAAAAAGAATGAAAAAAATCTATTCACTCTATTGGGTGTACACCCGCAGAGAAATTGACCAATGTAAGCTGTCCGGCCGGACAGCTTACATTGGTTAACTGCTCTCATCCAATCCCCTGCTCCACTCGCGTCTCCACCCATCGCACCCCACCCCGCCCCTTCTGCGACATGAAATTTTGCGGGCAAGTAGGCAGCATCAACTCAGCAATGGAGAAAAACCAACAAACAGATAGCAGCAAGCGGCCCCTGCTCGCCCCAACAGTCAAGGTTGGAAGAAAGAGAAAGTCAATTGAGGAAAGAAAATGTGAAGAACGCCGGACTCAAAGCCGAATCAATATAGGGTCCACCATTGCCCGTTGGAGGAAGCTTCAGAGAAACCTTGGACTTAAAACCGACGCTGACATAGCTGACTTTTTGTTGAGCAGGTAAGCATTTATTTATACTTTTATGGTGTGATGTATTACATAAATAGCTTTTTATCAGTCTGACAACATGATCGTGCTGCCGGTCGGCATTGGAATGTTAGCCGTTTAGCATCGCCTTGAAGTGCTTGACTATTTCAATAGGCCTAACGTTAGCGGTTTTCTGTTCGAGCAAATAGAACATTGCATGTGTTGCTAATCTTGCGTGGGCGTGAACTCAAACGTGTGCCTCTGAGCTATTTTGTTACGACAATGGTGACATTGAATTGTTGATGAAGCAAGTTCAAGTGTCGAAAGTCAACTTTGCATATGATGTGTCATTAGCGAGGTCATTAGATTGAAGCGACTAAGCAATGTTGTGAAAGTAAATGACGTCAATCAGTCATAATTGTAAGTGTTCATTACTTCAAGGCTTTATGTGGTACACATGGTACATCTCTGTTCCGATGTTTACTCCTGCTTGACTGAGTGACGTTATTCAGGTCGTTTCCCGGTGGGAGGGATCAGGTAGCACAGAGGGGAGGGGTGTGCGTGTGGAGGGGCGGGATGAGTTTTTTTTTTTAAATTCATGCTTACTCGACTGATTTTCAACATCGTAGACTACAGCTTTAAGTGGTCTTAACTACTATGTACTTAACTAAAAAAATAAGTACAATGTACTTACTGTTTTCAAATTGTATTGCAAAACACCTTTGCTGATATTGAGGTTGGATACGGGTAGGGTTAGGGACAGGTGTGGTGGTATGGGTAAGTTTAAGGGTAGGGTTAGGTGTAAGGGAAGTGTCAACTGTGTAATTACAAATGTAACTACAGAAATTAATTACAGACGTAATTACATGCAGGTTTTTTTTTTATGTAAGATGTAAGAACATTTTTGTACACAATAAGTGCATTGTATCAAATTATTAATTAAAATGTTAGTACATAGTAGTTAAGGCCACCTAATATAAAGTGGGTCCCAGTAAGCTCCTGTGTTATGTACACAGTAATATGCTGTCACTTGTTTTGCGGCATCAAATTGTGTAGTTCCACTGTTTTAAAATTGTCTGTTGTTGTTTTTATACCACTTTAAGATACTTGTATTCTACTTGTAAGTGTTGACTTTCTAAGTGTGCGCCTGATTGATAACTCAAACTAAATGATCACTAGAAACACTCTGCACACTACAACAGCATTACAAACATCATATCCTATTCAACAGTTTATAAGACTATATTATTTTTATTATTATAATTTATAAGTCAGGGCCAGAGTAAATTATTTTATTTTAAAATACTCACAAATGTATGGGTTTACAAGTAAAAACTATGAATTACCATATAATTTACTGTGAACTTTCAGTAAAAGGACATTCATGCAGTAAAAAGAAAAAACAAATTACTGGTAATTTCCTGCCAGGACATTATCCAGTTATTTTACGGAAATTTCCATTAACCCTTAAAACACAACCTATGTGTAATTTAAAATACAGGTACAACACCTGTAAAAAAACAATAAAGAAAATTCCTTCATTTTATACAGTGAATTGTGCCCTATTTTCACTGACTTTTTTTTTTTTACAGTGTAGAAGTTCACATGGGACACATTTTTTAAGTCTTATTTTTATCATTACTGTACAATATGGTCTTCTTTTGTGTTATATGTTATGCATCACCCCGTGCACCATCTAATTTACAGTATTTTTACAGAAAATTTAGTAATACAATACTGTTGAATTGTGTAAAATGTATGTAAAAGACTCAAACCAACAATTCTTCTACGATCAAAGATCACATTTCTTCTGATGTATGAACATCAACTGAGCATTTCAAATGAAGAAAAGAAAGAAAGAAAGAAAGAAAGAAAGAAAGAAAGAAAGAAAGAAAGAAAGAAAGAAAGAAAGAAAGAAAGAAAGAAAGAATGAAAGAAAGAGGTCTACACATAAAAGTGTCACTTGTTTAAATCCAGAGTCTGTTTCAGAGAGTTTCTGAAATGTCACTCAAGTGTCTCCTCATCTCAAGAGAGTTAACAGGCAAACACAGTTACATGTATGTATGTGTGCTGAAGCCCCACAAGCCTTTATAGAGTGAGTGAGAGAGAAAGAGAGAGAGAGAGAGAGAGATTTGAGATTGCAATACCTATTTATTCAAAGCAGTTCTCTACAACACAATAACCCTCTATTTAAAAAAAAAAAACGATAAATGCAAAAACAATTAACTCAAAACAGTCCCAAAAAAACATTCTCTGCAACAAAACACAAAACATTTTTAAAACACCAAATGTTTGTGAACCCTTTTACATTGTTTGTAGTACTATAAAAATCTAAATCAACTTTCAATCTGGATTTTATCATTCTGACAATAACCGTATTTACATCACAATCTAAGGACTCTTCTATCTTATTTCTTCTGCTTAGGTAGATAGCCATTTTTGCTTGAAAACAACAGATATTTCACTCTCCACTTCTTACTGTATCTAAAGCCAAGAATAAACAATTGCTTAGAAAACGTTTCTCCAAACATCATGAATATTTGTAACAGCTGGAAAAAACAACACAATCTTCTACAATCCGAAAAGCAGTGATAAACTGTTTCCCTCTTCAAACAAAAAGGAACATTTTCACTTACATTGGGATTAATAACAGAAATAAAAGCATTGACAGCCACAATACCGCTTAGGACCCTCCATTGTAAATCTCCAACCCTTTTTGTCAACGGTGGTTTGTAAATCGCTCTCCACACAGGTCTGACCTCATTGTCAAGCCCTAGATGAGCTCTCCAAGGAGTGTCAGCCCGACCACTCAGTTTGCCTTTATTTAAAACTTTAACAAACATTTGATACATATTTTCTTTCCTCCCATGACATCAAACTCCTTTGTCAGTGTCTCTCTGGACTAACAGTTGACCAGTACAGGATTTTTTTTTTTCAAAAACTGGTTGACAGTGTCCATTACAGTAGTCACTTAGCAAAGATATCTCAGTCTTTGTAAGTTCACACTTCCACGTGTTCAGCAGATGATTTATAAACCTGATGGATCTAACTCCCACATGAGAGGATAGACTTGCAGTGTTTATCAAATTTGGTCCACATAGTTCAACCACATGTTCCAATGTAGCAACCCCAGCTGAAGAGAACAATTGCATCACAAAGGGTCCTGTTATTTGTTCTACATTAAAGCAAGTGCCATGCACTACTGGTTCTTTCAACATCCATGACAGGGACTCACCTCTTGTTTTTCTCTTTTTATGAAACATCCCCCACGCAGTGAACAGTCCTTGATAAAACTTTGGGAGATTACAGAATTTATGAGCGCTCAGGTCCACCAAAAATAAAGGTTCAGCAAGACCCAAATTCCCGCCTCAGGTTAAAATGGTTCGGGCTAAGGGTCTCCAGACCAGGTCTGCAGGCCCAACAAGTAGTCTTTGAATAAACTGGAGTCGGAAAGCAGCACCCCTACTGGCAAGATGAACGAGTCCCTGCCCTCCTTCCTCTTTTGGTAAAAACAGTACGCTCTGCGGGACCCAGTGCACACGATCCCAGAAAAAGTCCACCATCACTGCCTGTCTCTTGCACTATAGCACTTAAACCACCGTTGATCTTTAAAATACTCTCAATGTCACTATACAAGACTCGAATCATGTTTATAAGACCAGAGCTGAACCCAAACGCATCTAGCGTTTGCCACAAGTGTTCAAGTGTCAAATGCCTTTTCTTGATCTACTGAAATCAAACAAATTTCACAGCCCAATGAATTGGAGAGATCCAAAACATCTCAAGTTAGAAATATGTTGTCAGATATCAACCTATTTGGTATACAATAAATCTGGTCAACATGAATGATATGCTCCATAACTTTTCTCAGCCTCATGGCCAACACCTTTGACAAAAGTCTGTAGTCAGTGCAGAGCAGAGCCACTGGTCGCCAGTTCTTAATCTCTTGCAAATCTCTTTTTTTTGGGGGGGAGAAGAGTAAGTATTCAATGGTAAATATCCTTTGCTTAAACCAGGTGACTCTAAACTCGGTCCTGGAGGGCCACTGTCCTGCAGAGTTTGGAGACCCCGGGCTTAAACTGTCTCTGAGAACAAGCAGCAAATCTTTTCCAATCACAGGCCAGAAAACCTTATAAAAGTCCACAGGAAGACAATCAATGCCTGGAGATTTGCCACTCTCAAAGCTCTGCAACGCAGAAAATAGCTCATCAGCAGAGACTTGTGCATCCAGCAGGTTAGATAGAGCTTACTTTTTTGAACAATCTTTAAGTACATTACTCTGATGTTTGAAGCAATACAATCTATCAAGCCTAGCCAAAGATAAAGTATTATCTTTTACATGAGACAAAGTATATTGACGCTGAGTAGTATGAAAAAGCCTCCAAACATCACATAGATTATTTGCCTCAATTCATTTGACAAGACATGTCTTACTGGCTCCATGTGGTTCTGGGTGGTTTCTATCTAAATTTGCATTTGCAGTGCAGTTAAAATCACCACCCAGGAACATGTATTCGTCATCACTGCAATTACTAATTATATTTACATTTACTTTTATCCAAAGCGACTTACAACTTGGGGGTACATGAAGTGATTGGTCATGAAGAGTCGAGAAGCGCAACAATTGCCTGAAATACTGAGACTGTGTAGATTGCTCAGTGTAGCACAGGCTAGAGTAGGGAAGGAAGAAGGAAGAGAAAGAGGAAAGGAAAGTTTTTTTTTTTTTTAATTTATGAGGTTAAGTGCTCACGGAAGAGCTGAGTTTTAATTTGACTTTTGAATGATGTCAATGATTCTGCGTTTCGGATGGCGTTGGGAAGATTGTTCCACCAGCTGGGAACGTTGAATGAAAATGTTCTGGAAAGGGATTTTTTCCCTCTCTGTGATGGTACCACAAGCCGTCGTTCCTTTGCTGAGCGAAGGCTTCTGGTGGGGGTGTGGATTTGTAGAATGGAGTCAAAGTATGCAGGAACTGAGCGCGTGGTGGCTCTGTATGCAAGCGTGAGCGCCTTAAACTTGATGCGAGCAGCGAGTGGTAGCCAGTGCAGGGAGATGAAGAGAGGTGTGACGTGGGTCCTTTTGGGCTCGTTGAAGACAAGACGTGCTGCTGCATTCTGCATCATTCAAAGTGTTTGGATCGCACAAGAGGGGAGTCCAGCCAGAAGCGCATTGCAGTAGTCAAGTCTAGAAATAACCAGGGCCTGGACAAGAAGCTGTGTTGCGTGCTCTGTTAGGAACGGTCTAATCTTCCTGATGTTGTGGAGCGCAAACCGGCATGAGCGAGCTGTCTTAGAAATGTGTTCTCTGAAGGACAACTGATCATCAAATGTTACTCCAAGATTTCTGACTGACTTTGATGGGGAAATCAAGGATGTACCTAACTGGATGGTTAAGTCATGTTGTATAGTGGGACTTGCGGGGAAGATGAGAAACTCAGTCTTTGCCAGGTTGAGCTGCAGGTGATGTTTTCTCATCCATGCAGAGATGTCAGCCAGACAGCTGGAGATTCGTGCAGCTACTGTGGGGTCGTCTGGTTGAAATGAAAGGTAGAGCTGAGTGTCATCAGCATAGCAGTGGTATGAGAAGCCATGTGCCTGAATGATGGGTCCCAATGAAGTAGTGTAGATGGAGAAGAGGAAAGGACCAAGCACTGAGCCCTTGGGAACCCCAGTGGTCAGTTGTTGTGCTTGGGATTCCTCTCCTCTCCAGGCAACCTTGAAAGACCTACCTGTGAGATAGGACTCAAACCAAAGGAGTGGAGTCCCTGTGATGCCTAGTGATGAGAGGGTGGACAGAAGAATCTGATGATTGACCGTGTCAAAGGCCGCAGATAGATCAAGCAGGACGAGGACTGATGATTTGGAATCAGCTTTAGCTGTCCGCAGGGCTTCAGTGACTGACAGTAGTGCAGTCTCTGTAGAGTGGCCCCTTTTGAAACCTGATTGGTTGATGTCCAGCTGATTATTCTGTGATAAGAAGGATGAAACCTGGTTGAAAACAACTTGTTCAATAGTTTTTGTTGTGAATGGTAGGAGAGAAACGTCTCGGTTACGTATGTAACCCTCACTGGGGTTGGGGTTGAATGGGGGTTCCAATACAACGACGCCACTCAGCTGTCTTCCAGTGCCCTGCGTAAGTGTGAGTACCCTGTCGTAAGACTAGTAAGGACGAAGGAATCCCACTTATCACAGGAATACCAAGGTAAACTGGGAAGCATATTCCAGTGTGGAAATGCCAAAAGTGCCTACCCGTGGGGAGGACTTAGAGAATACACATATGACCCGCTAAGGGCTGCATATGGAAGAACTCTAGGGTACCAGCCAGAGGGTGGATTTTTAACCCTAGGGAAGGCAGGGACTTGCCAAGGGAAAGACACCTGCTCGCTGAGGAGGCTTACGGTGGAAATACTCATGTGGGGGTCACCGGAGGGGAACCATGCACACGGGGCACCTGGCCGGACATGAGGGTCTGGGCTCGAAAGGGCAGACTGAACTGAAGTCGGCGTCAGCAGTGCTGGAGGAACTCAGGGCTTTCGGGGAGCTCACCTGAGGAGAATATCGCACGTATCCAGTCCGTGGAGTGGAATGGCGAGCAAGCGAAGACACCTGAGCCTGGTCCATTACCGGCCACCCGTAGGGGCGAGTACATAGTCGGACACTGGCTCCACTCGGAGAATGTAGAATCTGGCGAATGTGTTAGGTGTCGCCCAGCCTGCAGCTCTGCAGATGTCTGTTAGCGAGGCGCCATGCGCTAAAGCCCAAGAGGAGGCCACACTCCGGGTGGAGTGTGCCCTAACCCCAAGGGGACATGGTCGACCTTGCTGCTGGTAAGCCAAAACAATGGTGTCCACTATCCAGTGAGACAACCTCTGCTTTGAGAGAGCTCTTCCCTTCCGCTCTCCACCATAACAGACAAAGAGCTGGTCTGAGGTCCTGAAACACTGCGTGCTGTCTACATAGGCGCGGAGAGCGCGTACTGGACAGAGCAATGCCAAGGCTGGGTCTGCCTCCTCCAAAGGCAGCGCTTGCAGGTTCACCACCTGGTCTCGGAACGGAGTGGTGGGAACCTTGGGCACATATCCGGGCTGGGGTCTCAGTATCACGTGAGAGTTACCCGGTCCGAACTCCAGGCACGCTTCGTCAACCGAAAATGCCTGCAGGTCCCCTACCCTCTTAAGAGAGGCCAATGCGGTCAGCAGAGCCGTCTTCATAGACAGAAACTTAATATCGACCGACCGCAAAGGCTCAAAGGGAGGCCTCTGCAGAGCACTTAGGACTACTGCGAGGTCCCAAGAGGGAACGAGGGGAGAGCGAGGAGGATTCAGTCTCCTCGCTCCCCTCAGGAACCTGATGATCAGGTCGTGCTGACTTACCTTTTTGTCCCCCAGGAGATCGTGGCGGGCAGATATTGCGGCCACGTACACTTTAATGGTGGAGGGAGACAGCCTTCGCTCCAACCCCTCCTGGAGAAACGATAGCATGGACCCGATCGGGCATTTCCAGGGGTCTTCTTGGCGGGAAGAACACCAGGTGACGAAGAGGTTCCACTTCAACGCATAGGCGTGCCATGTATACTCTGCCCTAGCGGAAGTGATGGTAGCGACCACCGCAGGTGGAAGACTACTCAAACATGCCGCGTCCCGTCCAGAAGCCACACGTGGAGCTTCCAGAACGCCGGACGCGGGTGCCAAAGGGTGCCCAGTCTCTGAGTGAGAAGGTCTCGTCTCAGAGGAATAGGCCAGGGAGGGGCTGTCGCAAGGAGTAGCAGTTCTGAGAACCAGGTCTGGCCGTGCCAATACGGGGCGACCAACATGACCTGCTCCTTGTCCTCCCTGATCTTGCACAGTACCTGTGCGAGAAGGCTCACTGGGGGAAACGCATACTTGCGTAGGCCCTGCGGCCAGCTGTGTGCCAGTGCATCCGTGCCGACCATCGGTCAGGGAATAATACAGGGAGCAATGGGAAGAGTCCTGGGAGGCAAACAGGTTTACCTGTGCGTCGCCGAACCGTTCCCATATCAGCTGGACCGACTGGGGATGGAGTCTCCATTCTCCAGGAAGTGGCTGAAGCCGTGAGCTCGTCGGCTGCACGGTTCAGTTCTCCCGGGAAGTGGACAGCACGAAGGGACCTCAGGTGCTTCTGAACCCATAAGACGAGATGGTGGGCGAGTTGAGACATACGGCGGGAGCGTAGACCGCCCTGGTGGTTGATGTACGCTACAACGGCCGTGTTGTCTGTCCGGACTAGTACATGTTGACCCATCAGCAACGCTCGGAGCGGTGCAGGGCGAACCGTACTGCCAGCAACTCGAGGCAATTGACATGCAGAAGGCGCTGGGGTCCTGTCCAGGAGCCCGCGGCTGCTTGTCCATTGCACATGGCACCCCAGCCCGTGGAGGAGGCATCTGTTGATACAACAACCTGCCTGGAAACTCGTTCTAAGGACACTCCGGTCCGTAGAAAACTGAGGTTCGACAACGGGGTGAGCGTCTGTAAGCAGGCCCGAGTCACTTGTACCCGGAGCGTGCCAGACCGCCATGCCCATCTCGGGACTCGATCGCTAAGCCAAAGCTGAAGCGGTCTCATATGAAGCAATCCGAGCGGCGCTAATGCGGCTGCAGATGGCATAGTTTCAGAGACCAGAACGAACTAAGAGAGTAGTCATAAATTGTGGCTACTCGCTCCCAGACCAAACTCCCTCGGAAGAGCACTGCAGGAAGACGCTCTTGCATTCATCCCCCAATCACCTGCTGACTCGGACTGGGATCTGATCAAGGTTGTCTCCATAGCAACTTGCGGACTGGAGCACCGAGATTATGGTGCCAGGCGTGACTCTCCAGGCCTACACAAACATGCACATGAACTCTACAGACACACACACATTTATGCACACACCCATCTCTCACCTTCGCCGCTTTGTACCCCCAGTCTGACAAGCGGGTCTGTGACCAGCGCCTAGAATGGCTGCAGGACCGGATGGCCGCCTGGCTGTGCTGGGACACCTCAACCCCCCACTCCTCTCCCCTGTTGCAAGTCGTGTTTCATGTTGTAATGTGTATGCGCTCATGTTGCTGAGATGTTTTTTACTGTTCCCACACTGTGCTCCCGAAAGGAGCATAGTCTGGGGGTTGTTTTTTTTCTCTCATCTCCTCACCCCTCCTTACCTCTCCTCATGTTACACTGTATTTTTTCTTTCCAACTCAAGAGGCGCCGCAGAATGGCGACTCGGTGTGACTCGGACAACACCAAAACAAATTCCGTGTATGCGTAAAAATGTACTTGGCAATAAAGCTCCTTGATTGATTCCTTGATTCCATATGCCCCAGGAGCCTCTGAAAAAACTTCAGTGGGACCGCACTCTTGCTCTCGCATTAACGAAGGCAAGTCAGCCGAGACTATGTGCGCGCTCGCTGGTAAGCAGCACGTACCTGCGACCGAGTCGGAAACCATACTGAGAAAAGAGATCCTCTGCACGGGGCAGAGTTGCTCTTCTCCCAGTTGACCCAAAGACCCAGACGGGCTAAGTGCCGGAGCACTCGGACTCTGTGTCCACAGACCTGCTTACGAGAGTGATCCAGTATGAGCCAGTCATCGAAGAAGTTCAGGATGCGAACCCCGTGCTGCCTGAGTGGCGCAAGGGCTGCCTCGATAGACTATGTAGAGTCACGAGGGGACAGAGCTGCCCGAATGGGAGGACTGCGTACCAAATGTCCGCCCCTCGAAGCAAACCGTAGGAACGGTCCGCGTCAAGGAAGGAGACATGAAAGTAAGCGTCCTTCAGGTCGATCGCTGCAACCAATCTACCGGACGAACGTGTCCGAGGAGGCGTTCGCTACCGACATCCTGAACGGAAGCCTGTGAAGGGATCGGTTCAAGACGGGCAGATCCAGAATTAGCCATAACCCACCGGTTTCCTCGGGTACAATGACGCAAGGGCTGAGAAGCCGGAAGCTGCCCGAGATAACATGGCTGTCAACTCTAGGTTGGATCCGGCAGCGCCGACACCCGAAGGCGGAGCGCAGCCTAATCGTCATCCCCAAAGGACTCTAGCCCACCTTTAGATGCGGCGATCGTCATCTCGCTGCTATCTGGAGTGTGAACGAAACGAACGGGGCGTCAGAGACGGTCCCGCCGCTTCAGTCCAGCACTCGCGGGAAGCGATGTGCGAGAGGGGGGTGTGGCCCGAGGAATGATCGTCAGGGTTCTTAATACCACGGCACCGCCCTCAGGTCACCCTGGACACCAGCCAAAGTACCACCTCTCTCGGAGACGGTAGATTGGGGTGTGGCAGAGGGGACTCTCCTCACGGAGATCACTGAGACTCGACCGCGACATCGCGATGGTCACGTTCCCGCAGTGGGAACATGACACATCCACAAACACTGCCCGAACGTGCTGAAGCCCAAACACGTCGAGCAGTGAATGTGCCCATAGACAGCAACAGAGATCGATCGCACCCGGAAGTGCACGGGCGAACCGTCTTGAAAAAGACGTGCCACACGCAAGCTCTTTTTGTGAGAGGAAAGCTCTGCAGAGTGCCGAAGCGCCCAGGGAAAACACACACAGCTGTTGCAGATCACTGCACAGATCAGCAGGCAGGCAATGCGAGATCGCTGGAATGCGCCATCACACCAACACCCTGGAGAACCGCTCGTCTCGAAGACTGAAGAGAAGACTTCAGAATTCAGGCTTGTAGGAGTGAAGACATGCTCTTGGCTCCAAAGCAGAAACATAATGCGATGTTGCCAGCGTACTTCCTTATACACCCACGAGGTGGGGCGGAGTTACGCATGCAAATTCCGCATGCCCATGGCATTGGTACTGCCATTGGGCGCTGTTGAATTCTCGAAGGTAATTGGCTTCTAAGCGAAACCCCCATTTGTTAGTCACTAACGTACGTCGTAGTGACTGAACGAAAGGGAACAGGTCTGTAGTTATCTATGAGTGATGAGTTTAATGTGGGTTTCTTAAGCAGTGGAGTTACCCGAGCCTGCTTGAATGTGGTTGGGAAAATGCCGGTGCCGAGAGATGTGTTGATGATGTGTGTGAGTGCTGGTAGGAGTGTAGGAAAGGTGGCTTGAAGGAGGTGTGAGGGAATGGGATCAAGAGGACAGGTTAATAATTACAGTATTAACGTGTTTAACGTGCCTTTCTGTGCCTACAGTCGGAACATATACATTGATAAACGTCAGTTTTACATTTTCAAATACAGCTCGTATTTTTAACAAGCGACCGCAACAATTTCTTCAGTAACACAAGAAATTGGTAAACAATTTCAACTACACCACTATTACTATTTTTATGACTGAGAAAAACTTCCCCATCCCTCATCAGTTTTTTAAGACAAAACACTTCTTGGTCAGTAAAGGTTGGTTGACCAGTGTGGTCTGTGTTTTTCATGAATAATTTAACTGAATCAAGGAACAACTTTAAAGGTCCCGTTCTTCGTGTTTTTTTTGAAGCTTTGATTGTGCTTACAGTGTGCAATATAACATGTGTTCATGTTTCGCGTGTAAAAAAACACAGAATTTTTCACACAATTTACTTCTCTGTATACCGCTGTTTTCACTGTCCTAAATACGGCTGATGAGTTCCTTGTTCTATGAAGTTCCTCCTTCAGAAATACGTAACGAGTTCTGATTGTGCCAGCGGTACCCGTGTTGTGATTTGACTGCAGCTTAGCGAACGTGGCACGGTTCCTGTGTTGTGATTCGACAGCAGCTTAGCGCACGTAACTTGCACGGAAAGGTCACGCCTCTTAACGGGGAGATGTATGCGCTTAATGATCTCTACAGCGTCCCTGGAAAGCCAAACAAAGGTGATTTGAAAATAACAGCATCTCGACGACATGGCGACAAACAGTCAAACGCAACAATTCCTTTTCTCCACGTGACACTTCCTCTTCTTCACGTGGGACAGCAACAAGACCATGCCCCCTTTTTTCAGTTTTTGATTTATTGTCTGGGTTTTTTCTCTTGGTTGAAAATTTGGAAAGATCAGCATCCATCAAAACATCTTCCTCATTAAACAACACGGACTCTGCTACTCTAGTCGCGGTATAACCAACATTTAGGTCTGCTCCCATGTCATCTTGTACTTTTGTTCACTCGCTAAATTTTCCATCACCTCATTTTCTTTATCACTAACATCACTGTTTTCTTCCTGCACAATACCATGCGATTCGTCCGGTAAAGAGGCCCTGCTTTCAGTCTGAACGGACGACGTTCCCGCTGCGTTAGCAGCTGCCCGGCTCTCAGCTACTCTCTCCGGGCACGAACGAATCACATGTTTCTGATGTTACGTGCACAGTATAATCAAACTCATCAACTTTAAACTTAAACACCAAGTTCCATTCTTCATCACTCTTTTTAAGAATCATTTGAACTTGTCTCCTAAAAGACATAACATGTTTAAGATGAGGAGATTTTCAGCTGCTGAGAATCATCTTTTATCAGAGACTCACATTTTCCTTGTCTCCAAAGCTCTTTTTCCAAAAGCGAATTTTTCAGAAACAGGGGTACATTCGAAAGGATGACCTTTTTGACAGGACTTACTAGAGACAAAAAACTGGTGGTACCTTGAATCACAAGTCCACTCTCAAGAAACTGGTTTACTTTGTCCACATTGTCTACAAAGATCACCCCGGCACTATTCATCCTAGAAGCAGATTACACTCTTCAACCGAACCGAACACCTGTCAGGCGGAGACAGTTTAAAGCGTGTTGCGCATGAGTTTGTGTATGCTAAACTGTTCACCTTCAGCCATGCTTCACAAAACAAACAAAAATAAAACCCCACCAAACACTATTTCTCTAAACAATACTACAAAAACATCAACAGAGAAAAAAAGAGTTTCGGAAAAAAGAGATTTAGAAAACTCACAATCTTCAACACACTCTCAGCCGCATTCACTCCCAACAAGCACTCAGAGAGAGAGAGAGAGAGAGAGAGAGAGAGAGAGAGAGAGAGAGAGAGAGAGAGAGAGAGAGAGAGAGAGAGAGAGAAATATTCAGATCAGAGTGAGCTGTGGACGTGCCTCCTTTCATCAGACGTCTTCCATCCCAAAAAACCCTTCCTTTCGCAGTTAAGTTCCTCACGCCAAGGAGACATCCGAATTTATGTTCCCTAAACCTGACTTTCATGTCTCCCCCATTTTTTTTATCTATGTTTAAGAAACTGAAGGGTTCTGTTAGAGAAATTGAGAACTGGTTCAATAACAACCTCTCGCAAAGACAGGCGCATTATGATGATTTATGATGAATATATCATGCCTTAATCCTCAGAGATATGAAAATATAAATTGAAACTATAAAATTTGTGGAACAGCAAATCTAATGACAAATTATGTTCATAGAGCAACAGAGTTTTCTATATGCTGAAGGGGAAAATATGTCAAGAGGTCTTGGTCATGCATGCCTGAGGCAAAGCATCAAGGGACATGAAAACGAGCGTGAACATATTTCAGTTAATTTCAGGGTAGTTTGACTGCAGTGGCCATACTGATGTTGTGAACTCGAGAGAAAAAGGAAGGAAAATAAGAAAGACAGAAAGCATTTCGTATGCATTTATAATGAAAAGGGGAGGGAGAGTGAGGGGAAAAATGCATGTAAGAAAACAGCATGAATCATTAAAAGGAAGGAAGACATAATCAAAGTGTAATAGAGATTGAGACCAGATAAAATAGGAATATTCTCTCTTTTATACTCACACAGCTACTCACTGATGTTTTATCATTTTGAGAGTCTCTCAGACTGACGACAAACAAAAACTCAATTAAGAACTATGACCTCCAGGCCGTGTCTGTTGCTGAGGTGATAACTGCCGGGCCCCTGGGAAATGTAGTCCTGGTGTCAGCATCCTTTGGTGCTTTTTCATTACAAGCGGTCCAAATCTGATTTATCGGCCTGACTTTGGCTCTGGAGTCCACTGGTTGTTCGTGCTGCAGTATCATGTGTATTCATGAGTTTAGAAAAGCAATTATCTCTTGGCAAGTTTCGATTATATTAGTTGCGACACTCACCAGCAAAAACCCGCCAGAGTGTGAGATTCTATGCACATGCATTTGAATTATTGTATGATGGTCACAATGAAATGTTTGTGATGGCTCAATATTGTGACGTAATAAAGTTTATTTAAAATAATTTTAAACTACTGAAATATTACAAACGCCTGTGGCTCTATTCAAAATATGGGATTCAATATGTAACCAAGGTACATTCTGGCACTTCATTTAAATACTAAGATTGATTTTTTATTGCTTTTACGTAAATATAAAATCTGTGATTACTAACCCAAACCCTACTCCTATCCCTAAAAGAAAATGTTCAGCATTTTAAGACAGACAGACAGATGTTCTTCCTCTATTGAAGCTCAACGTGCTCATTGGATCATCTCAAATTATCCTGGAGAACATGATCACACTAGGTTCAAGTGCTTCTGACATTATTGGAAAATTGTATTAAACTAGAAAAATGCAAAATATGACCACAATTGTCATATTTTGTGAGGGGACATAGAAGACAGATACATACTTTCTGATGTATTGTAGACATTACAATGTAGAACGAATGCACAAGAGAGAAATCACAGAGATCCTCAAACCTAATGGTGTGTGTGTGTGTGACAGACAGAAAGAGAGCTCTATCAATCAATGCTCAGATGCTGTCTGCTGCAGATACGTACAGTAGCAGGTGATCTATGCAATGTGCACGCAGGAATAATATCAGATAAATCAGATATTGTGTGAGTAAGCACACTCAGAGAGAGATAGGGAATGGATGGTAATGAGCCAGTGTGGATGGTGTCACACTATGATCGACAGGGGTATGGAGGCAGAGAATGGAAATGGATGCATTATACTCATTCGCACACATACCTGCACACGAAATGCTAATGCAGAAAAAACATATTCCGAGCACAGATTATATTTCCTTCTGATCTTATTTTCACAATGTGAATGTAGAAATGTTGAAAATTGGATGTCATGCAGAAAGATGCACCTGAGAGACATGCATACACACCTGGCTTGAATTGCATAACCTTTTCTCAGACAGTTCTTTTGGACTATTATTGGAGAAAATAATCTTCTTTTTTCATTGTCTGGCTCACTGATGAAAGAAACCACTATAGTACATTATCAAGTGTGGTGAAAAAGTTATTGCTGCAAGCTTCCGTCTATTGCTCAGTGTCGAGGACATTAAAAAATGATCACGGATCCTTTCCACACGGTACATTACCTGCTCCAAAAGCGTCCCTCTGGTAAACATTTTAAACAAATCCAAATCAAGTACAACTTCCCAATGCTGTATCTCTGCTCAGCCAGCTGTGCACACCTACTCACTATTTCTATTTTGTCCTATAGATTGTACTGCAATTATTGTATTAAATGTATATGTTATACTGACATGCTTAATTTTAATGTAATGCATTGCTTCTTAACTGGTGGACCATGACCCCAAAAATGTTTGCATTGTAATCTGTTCTGAGGGTCAACAACCATGAACAAAATCATGACCCAATCTACATTAAATATTCATATTCATATATAAAGTTAATTTGCAATGAGAATAAACTTAGTGCCGACCACAGTGTGTTTTGTGTGATGAAAAAGAGTACATTTACACGACAACGATGTACTAAAAAACAGACAACAACGTTGTCAAAACAATCCCTGTTCATACGGATCCACGAAAATGACTAGAAACGCTGTAATATGCTGCCAGGCCAGTAGTTGCTGATGTCACTTTAACAAAAAAAAAAAAAAAAACAAAAAAAAAAAAACCTTATGCGCCTGTAGACTGAACGCAGTTTTCACAAATTCTCGTTTTTTAAGATACATAAACTTGCACTCAGGCCCCCAAAACGGCATTGTCATGTAAATGAATGGCCAAAATGCATTAAAAAGTGTTGAGTTTTTAGTAGAAAATTGTTGCGTAAACGGCCCCTTATTGGCTGTCTAAAGTATTAAACCATGCCTTTTATCAAATCAAATTACCCATACTTTTATCAAATCTCCACTTTTTCTAGTTAGCCCATGACTATGTGCAAGTCATAGTAAAATAATTAATAATGTTATTATTTTCTTAAAATATTAATATTCAATTTTAGGAACATACTTGGTTAGTTTTGTGTGATAAACAATTATTGTACTGTGTAGCATGTGTGGCAAAAACATCTGAGGACCACTGTTAATAAATAATTAATTGTATTTATGATCACTCTTCCCGTTAAAAAGGGATATTGTCCTCAAACTATAGCTGACCCACAGACACACATGAACACCCAATGAAGTGTAAGAGAATGACTGAGCATACAGCATATATGAACATCTAATACATGCCCATCTGAAGTAAAATGAGGCTATGAACAAACTTAAACACACCAGGATGTCAGACAACAGTGGCTGATGTTGTTTCGTTACCCGCCTCATCTCATTCTGCTGTCTGAAGGGCTCTCACACGTATCGGTTCAGACATGACATCTTTCCACACGCATACATTTAGTTAATCTCGAAGGTTTAGTTCTAATGACAAGTTAATTTCCCTCATGAAGGAGGAGGAATCCTCATCCCATTTCATCTGAGCTTACTGAGTCTCCCAGCAAATTCAGAAAGTGAGAATGCAAGAAACAAATGAGCAGCTAACAGATGAGAGGGAATATATTTAGATAAAATGCAGTAAACAAGAGCAAAGAATGTGTCTGCTTGTGCTCTTTCATTCTCTGTGCGCTTCTGAGGTAAAATCATTAGGTTTGTTTGTGTCTTTTGGAACTATTTTGAGAAAAATTGTGAAGATGTCACACACACACACACACACACACACACACACACGCATTAACAAACAGAATACAGAATGCACACACAGTTATTTTGCTGTGGGGCAGAAAGCCAAGTTGACAACTGCAAAATATGCCCAGCGGCCCTACTGACACTGTAAGAACCTAAAACCACACATGCATCACACACACACCTACACAAATACAACTCTATGGGTCTGAAACACATCTCCTCACTGACTTATCTCAGGGCTAAATCTCTGAATTAGTTTTTCAGTAAGTCATTTACTGTTACGCTGATCATTTACCTGTCTGGCTCATCTCTCTATTCTGTGCTTAAAAACAATGAAAACAAATCTTACATCTACACACTTAGATATGCATAATACAATCAGACCAAGAGGAAAGCGGAAAGAGGAAATGTGGCTTTAAACATCAATTATTTCAGACAGGCAGGCAGAAAGAGTGGGAGATGGATAGATGGATTGAAAAACAATGTAGACAATAAGACCAACAGACAGATGGATAAATGGAGCGATGGAGAATAAAATCTGAAATTCACAGGGTAAGAGAAAAAATACAAAATATAATATTTTGAGAAAGGCATATCTGGAACAAATACTTGCCACTCACAAGTACATACCTATTGGTGATTTCAATCATGACCTTTCCTTGAAGACTGGAAGGTTTGTGGGTGTGAGTATTTTTGTTTAGGAGCATAAGTGTTGTGTGAATTTAAGGACAGCAGTCACCATCAGCAATCTCATAGTATGCCACTAATGCAAACCATCTCAATTATCTTCTACATTTGGTTGCTTTTTTTCATCTTTATTCACTTGCCATTTCATATTTTCTCTTTCCCCGTTTCCTGTCATCTTTCACAATTGCTACACTTAGCGTGCCTTTGTGTGTGCTCTCACTTCTGCCTTTTAGTACATCCATTCCTTCTCTGACTCCTTTTGCTCCATTTTTTTCCTCTGAATCTCCCCTCTCCTACAACTTTCTCTTTCATTATTCATATGAGACAGTCACAGACATTGTTACTAATCAGCATTTGCAGGACAAACCTGTTTGATATTCTGCCTTACTAAACTTTTTTCACACTCCAGTCTACTCTCATTCTTCATTCTTCATCCCCCTACACTGTATTAAAAAAGCCATTTTATTCAGCACACAGGGCTTTTTAGCCAGGGAAACTAAAGGTGTATTTAAGCTACGGTCGCTCTCTGCTGCAAATTGCGTAAAGATGCAATGCAGCATACAAGCCATATCACTAGGGCTTGACCAGAATATTTGAATATTCGTTCGATGGGTTGGTATTCGATTTTCAAATTTGATGCGGTTCTCATTCGCGCTTGCATATGTTTACACTATAAAATCTGGCGAAATACAAAATTATTTTTTTTTACAATTATTTTATAGCCTAGCAGTTTTTAATAGGATGGACAGTTGAATAGGAACCCAACCTCGTTATATTTAATAAATATATTTGCTTCTCAGTGTTCCCTGCATGAGGTTATATAGAAGAAGCGCATGCCTGGGCTTGCATTTTGGGTTAAGCTGCGTTGGTTTGAAATTGTGGAAAATAGAATAATAGAATCAAAATGTATTAGATTTTTTACCCGTTAGAGATGTGACGGTGAGAAAATTTTCCCTCATGGTCACATTACAGTGCTTGTGCACTGAGCGGCTGTGAACGAATGCAGCCGTGCGCAGTTTACTTTTGGTTTGCCAATTCGGGGGCGGATTGCTTGAATTGTGGGTTCATTAGCCTATTATTCTTAATGAAAAACACAACAACAAAACAGTACAATGACAAACTCCCTTGAATAGGCGCTTTTACATTTCACTTTGAAACCAAATCTTCCGCGATCATCTTGTCATTCAGCTCCTCACTCTCGTGATGAATGAAATCTGACTCCTGCTGCAGTTTGTGCTGCGACTCTCGTTCGGCTCACATTCACATTCAGTTTTTAATTGTAGTTAATCTGTTCTCTAACTGAACAAAATGATTTGTACTACTATAATATATCAAAACTGGGATGTAACAGACCTGTGTGTTTTGTATAACTACTAGTGCAGTGTCTGTTCTCGGAGCATATAAGCCCTGCCCACATGAGGCGCGCCGCTTCTCGAGATTCCTGCCTTTATTAGAGAGAAGAATATGTTCAGCCCCTTCCCTCCGAAGCTTCGAATATTCGTTGCTGATTACTAACGAAGCTTTGAAGTGCAAAAAATGGTATTCGGACCAGCCCTACATATCTACCTAAAACAGGCATCACACATAAAAAGCGTTGTTTGGTATGCACAGACTCAAGTTTAAAAAAAAAATTCCTGATGAGATTCAAGATGTCTGAATCTAATCTCCACACAGACAAAACTATGTTTTTGAAAAAAATGAATTTTCAAGAATGAACAAAGTAATGTTTAAAGTTACTGGTATATGAAAAAAACAACGGCATTAGAAAAGGTGGATTATTTAGCAATTTCTCTGTATGTCGCCTGGGCTTTATACAAGCTGTCAAACAGCACAAAGACTTCACAATGTGATGTACACTTCAAAGGTTTGGGATCAGTAAGTGAAGGGGAAAAAATGAATACTTTTATTCTGCAAGAATGCATTACATTTATCAAAAGTGACAGTAAAGACATTTATAATAACAAAAGATTTCTATTTCAAATAAATGTGTTCGTTTGAAAGAAACCTGAAAAGAATGTACTAACATGATTTCCACAAAAAATATTAAGCAGCACTAATAAAACAGTAAAGGAGGTGTTTAACACTAATAATAATTCACGTTTCTTGAGCACCAAATCGGCATATTCAATTATTTCTGATGGATCATGTGACACTAAAGACTGGAGTAATGATGCTGAAAATGCAGCTGCGTTTTAATCAAACTAATTATTTCAAAAACATAACAAATATTACCGACTTGTTTCAACCCTTTATTTGATGTTAATTGCAGTTTGTAAATAAAGTAGTGTTACAATTATTAAGAGAGTAGTTGTAAGCAGTGTGGATTACTTACAAACACGTCAGTCAAGCTCGCATCTCAACTCACTCTCAGCTGATCCACGTCTACCAATAGGAATACGACGCCTATCACATCGTACATATATAAGGTCCTTCAGTATTATCAGCAGCTATCACATTGGTCAGGAGCCAATTACCCTCCCCAGTCCCCAGCTCCCCCTCTCGTCCAGTCAGGATTTGGCCTTCTGATTCCCCTATGAATCAGACAAATTTCTCTAATTATGTTGTATATTAAAATAAAATATCTGCAATACATTCATGTTGGTTCTGTTCTGTTTACCCTAAGAGGGTTATCGCTGCATGGATGGGCAAGGAGTTCTTGCCCAGAACAGAACCATACCACAAATCCAAACTGTATAATTGTCAATCATCTTTAATGTTAGTGGTCCTGACAGAATAGTTAGTGACGTAATCTATTACATTGTGCAATTTAGGTTATATAATCTCATTACTTTTAGATTACTTTTGACCAACTCATTTATCACACTGATTTGAATAGATTAATCTTGTAGCATATTGATATTAAATGCAAAGAATGTATTTCACTCCAGTGGTCGACCGATATATGTTGTCAAGGCCGATATATCGGCCGATATTTGACATTTTTTAAATATTGGCATCTGCTGATAAGTTTTTCTGATTGGCCGATGTATTAGAAGTGTTTTATTTTTGACGACGTGTCAGACTTTTATTTTGACGGGTGGTGCTGAAAACACCAGTGCCCGAGACCAGCAGCGCTCACATTTTTCTCTGTCTTCATTAGTTTATGGCCTCTGTTAAACAGTCATATCTAATACGTTATTATATTGACTTGTTAAACAAAGAACATAAACGGTTTGCAAAACCTGTTACAGGACATTTCAGAATGGTATGTTTTTTTATATGTTGTCTCATACTTTGTAGATACGCTACTACTGTTTTTGTTAGATTTTGATATGCGGTTTTAGCCTTATTAAAGCTTTAGTACAGCAGAATACATGATTGCCTTGTAGCCTTTTTTTCATTTAATTGTTCAAACAAATGATACTACAGTTCTGAAGTTTATAAATATAAAATTATGTTTATTATATATCGGCCATCGGTCACCCTGCTCTCTAAGATATCGGCACAATAACATGAATTGCATTTAACATACGTCAGGCTTTCTCAAAATTAGGTTTGTGTACTGCAGGGGTTCAGAAATTGATGAAAAGCAAAATAAATCTTAAAAATTTTATATTAAATTTTAAATATTTTTAAATAAAAACAATCGAAATAAAACAATTATTAAAAAATATTTGACTTATTCCCTCCTTCAGGGAACGAGGGTTGAATGCGTAACCGAGGCGTTTTCCATGTAATTATAGCCATCTAACAAGTGGCCATTCTTGTGTATGCATATGCAATTCCACAAAACTGGAAGACTTTCCAAACACATAGCTATAAGCAATGTGCTTTTTTAGAAAGGAACATTTTGAACTTTTTTTTTTTTTACTGTTGTCTGAGGTCAACTTCTGACGTCTGCGTTGTTTTTACATTCAAAAACATCATAATGAATAAGTAATTTTAGGCTATTTTCTCGGTTTTGAGCCTAGCTCTTGAAACAATGCAGCATACAAGCCATATCACTAGGGCTTGACCAGAATATTTGAATATTCGTTCGATGGTGTTACGAACTTCTCTGAGACAGAAGGGTTGAGAATCCAAATGCAGCTTTATTTGAGGGCAATCCAGAGGCGTAATCCAATGTACAGGCAAGAGTCATACACAGGCAGGCAGTCCAAACAAAGAAACAAAGAAACAAACAAAACAGGCAGGGACCAGAGGCAAGAGAGTAATCCAAGGAACAGGGCAAGATATCCAAAAACCAGAAGACAAGAAAACCAGGGGAATGCTCAGAATTGCAGTTTAACACTTAAACAAGACTTCGTGGTGAGTGAATGAATGACCATGGTATAAATAGACAGAGACTAACAGGATGGTGAGACACAGGTGAATGCAATCAGTGAATGAGGTACAGGTGAAAGTGATCAGTGATAAGTGATGATGAGTCCGGGCAGTGAGTTATGGGAAATGTAGTTTGTGAGTGATCATAGTCTTATGTGGAGTGCCCTCTGGTGGCTCTCAAGGGCACTCCAGCTGGTGATCGTTACAGATGGGTCGGTATTCGATTTTCAAATTTGAAACGGTTCTCATTCGCGCTTGCACATGTTTACACTATAAAATCTGGCGAAATACAAAATTATTTTTTTTTACAATTATTTTATAGCCTAGCAGTTTTTAATAGGATGGACAGTTGAATAGGAACCCAACCTCATTATATTTAATAAATATATTTGCTTCTCAGTGTTCCCTGAATGAGCTTATATAGAAGAAGCACATGCAATTCCACAAAACTGGAAGACTTTCCAAACATATAGCTATAAGCAATGTGCTTTTTTAGAAAGGAACATTTTAAACTTTTTTTTTTTTACTGTTGTCTGAGGTCAACTTCTGACGTCTGCGTTGTTTTTACATTCAAAAACATCATAATGAATAAGTAATTTTAGGCTATTTTCTCGGTTTTGAGCCTAGCTCTTGAAACGCCCGGTTTTTATGGGTGCGCCGCATTGAAGACTTGGAAGTAAACGGCCATTGCTACGACTGGATTTATATTAATATGCAACAGTTTTGCATATTATAATGAGTTTTGACTTTAGCGCCACAGAGGTAGGGGTGTAAATCGGACTGTTTATCACGATTCGATACAATATCGATTCTCATAGCAAGTGATACGATATTGTAGGCTTTAAACACGAGCAAATGATAAACTTTCGTGAAGATTCAGCACTGTCCTGAGCATCTTTCACAAGGTCTAAAAGGTAATTTAATTGAGAATGCACGTGATACATAGACTGACATTGTGTGAAATTGTGGAGAGTGTTAAAACAAATGTGCCTCTTAAATACATAAATAGCCTACAGGTATCGATTTTTAACACTTGGCATTGATGCATCGTATCGCTAGACATTAGATCGATGTATTGCTACACCCCAACATGAAGGCCTATGTTATTTACCTATTACCTGTCATGCGCAAATCGGTAGGCAGGCTAGAGAATTAGGTGTTGGTCTTCTTCTGTTAAGGAGGCGTTTCACTGCTCGTCACAGAGAGGTGAATTCGCAAATCCCTCGTTTGATGAGCCAGCTGTCAATAAAAGCTTTTCTTTGACTAACAAGGAAGTGTTCAGATCCGAAACTTACAGGATATTCCTATATTACGATGACTTTTTATATATCAAAAGCTCAAGGAAAAGTTGATTTCTCAATTCATGACACCTTTAAGTATCTAATCAATAAAATATTAACTGTAGTCTGATTATGAGTATTTGAACATTTTATATAATCTAATTACATGTGTTTAATTTTAGGAATGTGATTACATAATCCAGATTACAAATAATCTGTTACTACCCAGCTCTGGTTCTAATAACTATAAAATCTGTGCATTTTCTTTTCTCAATGCCTTTCTTCCAGTGCAATTACAACTCCTCTTCCCTTTTATATTTCTTCTCTTTTGACGTGTATAATCAGTGTTGGTGTGTTACCGCCTTAGGTTTCAATCAGTGGGAGGTTGTTTAGCATTTGCAAGCTCTGCTGAAGGACGAACACACACACAGATGCAAATACAGGCCTTCTGCATCTTGACAGAACTAACTAAGATTAATGGTGTAGCTGGTCATGATCAACTGTGTAGTTGTGTGTATGCATACTCGGTTGTGTGTGTGTGTGTGTGTGTGTGTGTGTGTGAATACTTCTGGCCCACACAGCAGTGCTAACACTCTGATGTGTCTTACTCCAAAGGAGGGACATACTGAGTGTCTTTGCCTAGCTGAGTAGTCGCAATGTGATCTTGTAGAGAGCAGAGGGACCGGAAGCACAAGTCATTACGGATGTGCAACAGCACTAAACCTACTATCCACCCACTCTCCCGACAGACAGCTCATTAACAGGAGGCGTGCATGACCGTGTGTGTGCGTGCGCAGGGAAGGCAGCTCATTAACAGAGCGCTGTCCGTAAGATCATTAAAATCAAACTCTCTCAGCAGGTGGCCAGTCAGAGCCAAGACCCCTCATTATCACCTGCTAGAGGAACTCTACTGCGAGCTGTCAAACAGACAGAAGCATCTGGCAACCCAGGACCTCGCTGGTCCACTCATCAGACTGAAACATAAGTGTGCCCTTAGAACACCAGAAAACCAATCGCCGTGTCAGTGTTTGCGTGTTTGCTGTCATCATTGATGGCATTAGGCCTAATAAATCACCTCGTGAGTGCTGGGGTTCACATTCTTCAGGTTGGCTCGACAAAACACGTATTTTAATGCTCAAAAAATGGGGAGAAACACATTGAGAGGTGGTGAAGGGATAAAGAAGATCTGTTCTAAGACCAAGTGAGCTGCCTTGCTATCTTCAAGTTACGACGAAAATAGTGTGCTCATGATGATTATCATGGAAATCTACAGGCAGCTTTTGAGGTGTTGATCAGCTAGACTTGATCCACAAGAACCATCAATCAACAAAGCTCGTCATTTTCTTCTAAAGATAAGAAATTCTTAAAGGGTTAGTCCACCCAAAAATGAAAATTCTCTCACTATTTACTCACCCTCATGCTGTCACAGATGTATATGACTTACTTTCTTCAGATGAACACTAAGATTTATAGAAAACTCTGAGTCCATTATTAATGCAAGTGTATGTTACTCTCAAAGTTGACAACTTCAAAAACCATGCAAAATGAACAAGACTGTAATCCATATGATTATGGTGATAAATCAATGTCTTCTGATGCAAAACAATGGCAGTAAACTATAAACCATCGATTCCGGCCAACTGTCACACATGGGTTCATGAGTTCACACTTGATGTAAAGGTCAACTTGTATTTTTTTTTTTTTCCTTAAAGAAGATTTTCGTGAATCCGGTCAGTTTTTTGTGAAGTGTGTCATTCATGTGTCAATTGCAAGGCCATTCTCCTGTCTGACTGTGGTTATGATCCTGGGCTGGAGGTTCTTAGAAGTTGGAATGTTCCTAAGTACAATTATTTAAAAAAATCTTTCTCAAAAAATTCTCAAATTTCTGATTGTATGCTATCTTCCTCGTGAGGTGTTTATATATATATATATATATATATATATATATATATATATATATATATATATATATATATATATATATATATATATATATATATATATATATATATATATATATATATATATATATATATATATATATATATATATATATAATAAACATTATATTGGTAAACCTTTGACCTTTTCATCCATCTTCATTTGAAATTTTCACTCAGCTTATCACAATGGATTCTGGGATTTAATTATCTGTGAATGATACATGTGGTGCTGACCTTTGAGACTTTTGCCTTTGAGACTTTTGTTCCACATAAGGGAGCAGAATATGCTTGTCTACTGTTTGGAACATACTTTGTATGAGAAGCATGTGTAATATTCCTATTATACTGTCTAGAAAGCAAGATAGAGGTGGACAAGAGGGACACAATTAAGGGCAACCTTAAAAGCTGAATTAGGAGACTGATAAAGAGATGGAGCAACTGTCATGCAGTGTGTGTTTTCAGTGGAGCGAGGAGGAATGAGGGATGGAATAGAGGACAGAAAAAAGGACAGGCAGATTAAAGAAAACCACATACAGACTCATGACTCATTTCTATATAAATCAGGCTAATTATGAATATAAATTGAAATTGTGAATAATATAATTGAATAAAAAAAATGGCAAAAAATTCTGGTAAATATATTATTTTTATCAAATTATTTGTCAATTAAACGTGATTTTAAAAACAAATGAGGAAAATGTACTGCACCGTTCAAAGTTTTTAAAAAATAAAGTCATACTTTTGTTCAGTAAATATGCCAGTAAAGATATTTAATGTTAAAAAATATTTAAAAATATTTTTAAATGTAAGACATTACATTTTAATTACATAAATTAACATAGACTAATAATGAACAACACTTGTACAGCATTTATTCATCTTAGTCCTTGTTAATTTCTACACTAATACTATTACTAATAGATTATTCAAATCAAAAGTTGTATCTGTTAATATTATTTATTAATAGACCTGAACTAACAATGAACAGTTGCATTTTTATTTATTATTGCTAAGAACAGTAACAATTGAATTGCTCATTATTATGTTGTTTGCATTAATTTATTAACTAATGATACCTAATGGGAACTTATTGTAAAGTATTACCAATATTTATTTATTTTTTAAAAACATAAAAAAAAACATAACCCTAAACTTGAACTGTAGTGTATATTTTTAAATAAACAGCACAGATTTGTCAGCACTTTCCCGTGTTACCTGATTTGGATAATTAAATTTGGCAAAACAAAGCAGACAGTGTGTGCAAATAAACAACACTATCAGCAGGCCCAATTCTTAGTAAATCTGCCCCATAGAGTTAAACTCTGCACATAAACCGAGTAAGAGAGAAGCACTTCTGTGGATACACACACTCAAGCCAAAGCCCAGAGTGCAGTGAAAGAGAGCGACAGTAGAGCTCCACAGCAGGGATAAAGAGCCACGGACACATGGATGGGTTTCAGGCTGCACAGAGCTGAATTGAATCAGAGTGCATCAGGCTGAGTGATGTTTACAATAGCAAGCGTTCTCTACAGATGCACTATTGATTAGCAGAACACATCAAAGCGCTTCCTAGCAAATGTTGGTTATTTAAACATAAGCACATGAAACTCCCTCGCTCATTAGCAGGCAGGACCTGCATTGCTGTTTGCACACTTCACTGTTCAGCCTAAATGAGAAAATTAATGAGCACGAGACTCACCGCTAGCATCAAACACCCACCTGGATATACACATGTGCACCTGGGCATACACACTGTCGCATACATGCTTCCTCCTTCCTTTATTTAATTTTATAGCTCACTGTGGGACTGTTAAATGAATACATCTCCTTTTCTCCAACCTAACACAACCTAAATTTACATTCATCCAATCCAACAAGCAAAAAAAAGACACGAATAGGCTGGAAAATGACAGCGACAGCATCTAAAGCACTTTTTATGCACATGCGAGTGAAAAGATTTTGTTTATTTATTGGAAGTAGACTCCAAGGACCCTCCAGCATGTGTTTTATACAGTAGCTCAAACATCTTTTTAATGAAGTTCATTATTCTTATTTATGTTCTTATTCTCTTTTTCTGAGATGCGATGAGCACTAGATATCTCTGAGAGTTTCGTCTGAGGCTCAGACTACTTTGTTCACCTTTAGTGGCATGGTCTCGCAATCAGACATGGCAGATGCAAGACTGCTTTGAAATAAGATAACAGCTGCTCCGTTAAGGAATGAATGCCATGACATAATGAATAACACATGCTAAGACATTTTGGCTTTTTCTCAAAAATCTGTTAGCATGCATACAAACATGCATCCCAGTAGGAATTTGATCTTAATTAATGAACTGAATTTCAGACATTACTGACCTCACTGTTTAATTGCACTGGTCAGGGCATGATAATGAGTCTTTGTTTAAATAACGACTGAAAGCGGAGTGAATCATGTCACATACTGAAAACACCCACAATTGCTACTTGCAGGAAAAATGCCATTTGTCCACATGTAAAAGTAGATTTTACACTTTTGGCCAACTAAATTATCAAGTGCAACAAAAAAAAAATGGGTTCACTTTATTTTTATTTGGTCCCTTTAACCCTTAAACAGGCACGACTGGAAAATGTCACTTTTTATTTAATTTGGACTAAAGCATATCCAAAGGAATTTTTTTAAATATTTGATATAGTTTGGATTTCATGAGTTGTAACTCAAAGGGTATAAAAAGTATCATCCACAGTATTGACAATGAATGGTGTTTCAAGGTAAACTGGGCTCCCTGTACTGGTCATTGCATTATTGCGAATTCCCGGGAGACGAGTGAGGGGTCGGTTGTGGGTGGTGGGAGGGCCAGTAGAAACCTCTACATCTTTGCATTTTTAGCTACTTGCAGAGATTTTTTTTCTTGCAGCTCTGCAGGAAGGTAGCCCTCCAGGAGCAGGGTTGGACACCCATGTTCTACCATAAAATGTGCTGTGTAAAACTCTGCAAGAAAATATCTAGTTAAAAAGGTAGTCAACAAAAAGTTATAATATCAGTTTTACATGTGAATTTTAACATTGCACATTTTTTAAAACTCAAAATACATAGATTGAGAAGGGGGACAGTGTACAGGGAGCCCAGAGGCCTGGAGGGCCTATAAGGGTCTTCCCTAGGGGCCCCGGTCCTGAAACGAGATTTCTACTGGCCCTCGCACCACCCACAACCGACCCCTCACTCGTCACACCGGAATTTGCAATAATGCAATGACCAGTACAGGGAGCCCAGTTTACCTTGAAACACAATACTGTGGATGATGCATTTTTTATACCCTAAACAGGCCATGTGTACTGGGAGTTACATACTTTTCAAAATGCTGTAAATAACAGTATGAGCAACATATAACTTAATTTTCTTTTTCAACATCTTAAGGCAATGTTCACAATTAATATTAGCAGTTGTTTTGCATTTTTTTCTGAAAAAAATAAAAATAAGATTAATATATATTTATTTATCACAAAATCTGAATGTCCTGCACCAATGGCGCCCATGTTGGGTTTAGGACAAGCTGACTAATTGATCACAGAAAACTTGAAACAAATCATGTGACCAGGATACTCAAGACAGACCAGGCTATGATAAATGATGATTTGATGAAAACATCTTTCTTATGCCCAATACAAGACACTAAAGAGTATGTAACTCGTGGTTTACATTGCCTGTTTTAGGGTTAACACATTCCGTTGACTATAAGTAACGTTGCACCTACATGTTTACTAACTCTCATTAGAGTGTTAGAGTATTAGTACAAAAGATGGTTCTTTAAAGGCTCTTTACACGTATATCAGTTCTATTTAGAACCGTATGGCCTATAAATGGTATATGCTGACCATGTATTTCAGCACATATATGCTGAAATGGTTCTTTGTGTTAGAGTTCTTTATTCCTGCCTTTTTCTTTTTCAAATCTGTAACTGTCAAAGCCATCTCATTACTGATCAGCCATCCAATTACACAGACTGTCAACACACTCTCAACAGGTAAATGATTTCTTTCTTAAAATGTCTAAATTTGAACTTTCAAATTGTAACTGGTGTCCTACCAATCATGTCTTTTTTTTTTTTTTTTTTTTTAGTTTAACAGCTCTGTTCAGGTAAGGATATTTCTCTTCTCCAATAAGCAAGTAATATAGATATTACATTTATGATCCATATTGTTAGATTTGTTTTAATCACTTTATGCATAAACATACCCAGTCACACAAAAAAAATGAAAGCTATCCCATGCATATATCTCACTTTTTCTCCTTTTAACATTGTAAAGAGCTCACATACTGTACATTTTTGCTAATTTTGGCCTTCATAAACAATTTTTTTTACATAAACAACTGGAAAAGACACACTGTAACTCTAAACTCAATTGTGTATTCCAGATGCTGTCACATCCGACAACCAACAATCATCTGCAGAGAGAAACTGCCACTAAACATACGCACATAATGGTGTACTTAAAGACATCAGAGAGGATTCAAATATTTCACTGGAACTTGGTCTTCATTACATACATCATGTTCAATGTCAATTGTTATTTATTAATGTATTCAGCTAAAACTGTTGTTAGAGCACTGTTGTTTTTTGCCATGTCTGTCTGTCAAGACACGTTCCAAATCGTAGTTTGAGATCCTCTAGAACTAATCTTCTGGCACATTATAAAGTAATTCATAAATTATCTGGTGGTACTTCTTTTAGCCACTAAGCTCCAAATATTTGATATTCTCTACCAAATTAAATGAAAGAGGCTCCAAGCATTCATATTATAGTCAGTAGAATGTCCTTTGAGGACCATCACAATAAAGAGTTATAGCAGATATTAAGCAGACAGTAGGGATGTGACGGTGAGGAAATTTTCCCACCGGTTAATTGATGTGTGACAACACCGGTAATACCGGTATCACCGGCGGAGGCTTTTAAATCTAAAGTAACATGCACACTACCGCTCTGAACTGAAAACGCGCCAGTGCGCGCACACCGTGAATGACAGCTCGTCTGTAAATGCGCACTCTGTGAGGCCATGGGTGCGTCTCAATCAGTTCCCTAGTTCAGTAGTCAGGGCACTGATCAAGCATTGATCAGTCTATGATTGAGATGCACACCATGAATGAATGACAGTTCGTCCCCTTGTTTATACTCGACGCGCCCGCACGAGCGCGAGGGTGCGCGCGGCAAAAAATAAATGCGCGGAGCCAGGCGAAAGTAAACAATGCGCGCTCTGTGCGGCCGTGCACATTTTACTTTCAGTTTTGAATTAGCGCCAATTCGGCTGCGGGTTGCTTGAATTGTGGGTTCATTAGCCTATTATTTTTAATGAAAAACACAACAACAAAACAAATGACAAACTCCCTTAAATAGGCGCTTTTACGCTTTTACGTCGCTTTGAAACCAAATCTTCCGCGATCATCTCAGTCTGCTCCTCACTCTTAAATCTGATGAATGACTCCTGCCGCTGCCGAGACTCATGGTCGGATCCTGCTTTATTAAGCAGATACGTTCAGTTTTTATTTGTATTGTCTGTTCTCTAACTGAACTAAATTATTTTATTACTATAAAAAATCAAAAAGACGGTGGGCGGTGCCACGGTGGGCAAGTGATGTAACCGGTGTTGAGTCTGGACACCGGTAACACCGGCAACACCGACTATCGTAGCAAGCCTAGCAGACAGTCTTCTAATACTGTCATTTAGATGACATATAGTTCCAAAGTTTCTTATAGTCAACAGAATGTTCAAAAGGGACCACCAAAATAAAGTGTTACCTAAAAAAATACATGCTGTAATATAATGAAATATTTCAAATTCTAGAAATTTTTTCTGTCAATGGCCAACAGGCTGTTTCTCAATATGCGTTCTTAAGTGACCTTGCGTCCGTGTGACCTCGTACTGCATCATCATCAACCATCGGATTTCCATTCCAATACCCAAGAACGCAAGTACAAAGAACTAATGAAAGTACTCGCATGTGTTCTTGATATCGAGGATGCATCAAATGCAGACTTGAGAGAATCGAACCGTTAGAAATCCCAGAAGACGCTGCGGGCGGTCAACGTATGTAAGCCTGTAAACTTTAAACTTCTTGTTCTCACTTAAGAGATTCCCGTCGCTAGCTCGCAAATACGTGGTGGCTTGTGAAAGTAAACATTAGTCTGTTTGTTTTGCTTTATTTTAATGAAGTGATAACCTAAAAAAAAGCCTGCAGTATTTTTATTGGCTGTGGCGAGATGGACGAGCGAGAGACATGGGAGGAGTGAGAGAGATCGGTGTGCGTGATTGAGAATGAACGTCGCCTGCGAGACACACCGGTCTCGAGTCCTCTCATGAGGGAGCACGGAGGCAAATAAGGACGAGCGACTCCCTCATGAGAGGACTCGAGACTTAACATTGACAAAGCATGGGTAACGCATAGGCTACAGTACTCATTTTCATAAATACACGCCGTAAAATAAAAAGATATGAAATTATATGAACACAATGTCTATAATAATATGAAATGTTTTAAAAGGTTGTGACATTTGTTTGTAATGTTATGTTGTATTTATTGTGCATTAGCCACTACTTATGATGGTAAATGGACTGCATTTATATAGCGCTTTTAACAGACCAATGGCCATCCAAAGTGCTTTACACATTGCCTCACATTCACCCATTCACACACCGACGGTGGTGTCAGCCATGCAAGGGGCCATCCAGCTCATCGGGAGCAGCTGGGGTTAGGTGTCTTGCTCATGGACACCTCAACACTTGGTCAGGTGGAACCGGGGATCGAACCACCAACCTTCCGGTTTGTAGACAACCTACATGAACCACTGAGCCACTGCCGCCCGATGATATGCTTGGACAGTCAAGATCGCAGCACATCTCAATTCTCACAAAGATGCGTTCTGTGTCCTTGCGTCCTTCTGAGTTTGTTCTTTCAAGGTCACCTGGTAAGACCAGTCTCAACGAGAACGCAAGTCCGTTCCTTGCGTTCTTGGAATTGAGAAACAGCCACAATCTCATGAGAAAACCTAACTATGTTACATGCAGTGACCATATAGAAAAATATGCTTTTTGCTCCTCTGATAATATAGTTACGGTATGTGCCAACAGGGACAACCTGGACCAATCTAACCAGACAAACTCAGACCTCTTGGTTTGATCCATGCAGTAGTGTAAATAAGAGTTTTCTCCAGACTGAGAAAGGACAGCCACAAAGCCCAGGAGGAATGAATTATAGATGGAGAAAACCGAGCAATGCCAGTGAGTTTGTGTGGAAGTGTAGAGCTGTTTGGATGCGGAGCACTCTACACATTACAGCAATTACTGCCTCATCTTCAGGTAATCTCTCTCTAATGCTATCTATTTGGGAATAATTAAAGGGGAAATTCCAGGTAAGATGGGGAAAGGAAGAGAATCGGAGGAAGATACAGGGGGTATGTGAGTGTATGAAGGGTTTAACTCTTCAGTTTTACCCACAAAGCTCACATTGACAAACTTTTAGCCCCACGCACAGTGTATCTGTCGGGTGTGGATCTAAAAAGAAAGATATTAAGCATTGGACAGTCTACACACAAGCCGTTTGGCAGTTAAATGCGATTATCTTGTGATAACATTTCTTGTGTCCAACAGCACTTAAAAGAGAGAATGGATGGAAGCTGCCACTTCTGTTAATCCTACAGCGTAAGGAGGCAGTACGTCAGGCAGGACAGCAGATATAAGTGAAACACTGAGATAAATCGAGTATAGTAGGTTGCATGAGAGTAAGAGCGAGAGAGATAGTGCCTACTGTATTTCCAGAGGAACAGAGCAGGTCAAAGATAAAGAGTAAAACCTGGTCGGAGGAATACAGAAGGAGCGTGTTAAGAGGTGGCCGCAGCGTTGATCACCATGGTGACATATTCTTGCTAACCTCTGCTAGAAGGCAGATGTTTGCTGCCAACTCAAAGCCATTAGCCGGAGCACATGAGTGATGGAAAGGCAAACATGAATGATCTGCTGTATGTTCACTGCTGTTTGTGAGATTGATTGTGTTAGGGCTAGAGAGTGTGAGTTTATGAGCTAAGTTTGACACAAACCTTCATTTGGGGACATCCGAGGACATCTATAAATGGAAAAAAAATGAATTTAATACATTAATATATATTGTTACGTAAAATAAATTATATATATTTTAGATGATTACAAATATGGGTTTCAATGCTTTTATAAACAATGAATTATTCATGTCACCAGTTGTTCTTACTGGGGAATTTTATCCAAATATGAAATATTTAGAGCAGATTTTTTTCATCAAAAATAATATAACTTTATATTACAAAGCCTAGTCTGTTTAATTGGCCATAGGGGGGTGTTGTTGAATCTCCACAACATACTCTATCATACAAAAATTTGGGGTCTGTAAGATTTATGCATGTTTTTGAAAGAAGTTTCTTCTGCTCATAGAGGCTCTATTTATTTGATCAAAAATACAGTAAAACTATAGAAACTAATAAAAATATGATTACAATTTAAAATAACTGTTTTCTATTTGAATATATTTTCAAATGTAATTTATTCCTGTGATGTCAAAGCTTCAGTGTCACATGATCCTTTCATAAATCATTCTAACATTATGATTTGCAGCTCATTTGATTTAGTTTTTTCTCTGATTAAAAGACAGTTCAAAAGAACAGCATTTATTTGAAATATGAATCTTTTGCACTATAAATATATTTTTTGAACACTTTAATGCATCCTTCCTGAATAAAATAATTTAAATATATGTTTGCGATATGTGGCTTTGTGTTTGCCAAGGAAACGACGTTGGCTTGTGAGTTCTTCAGCATGACTAAACGACTAAACTATCAAGCAAGACAGAAGTTTATTTTAAGTCAGTAGATCCATTAACCCAGCAGGGATTTGAGTCGCTGGGACTCTTAACACCCACCCACATGGAAACAATGCTTACAACTGAAAATAGTTGACTAGTGAGACGTGAGTTAAGAGTGTTTCTAATGGACTCTAAGTAAAAGGCCTTCATTGGATTGTTCGGGGAATGCGGATGATCAATATACTTGGCAGGAGGCATTTGTAAGGAGAAAAAAGCTTGAAGGGAAATCTAGGGTGATGTGCCCTATCCATTCAAATAAAACTTCTACTCCATTAACTGACCGTACACTAAAGTCCTAAACCAATCAAATTTCTCCCAGCTTCAGACTTAAATAGCAGTCCTTAAAAGTAATCTGTCCGACTGATCAATCCATCAGTCAGAGATTTCACCTCTCACTGGCCTACGTAGCCCCCCGTTGCTGCCACTAAGGCGTGAAAGCTCTTGGGGTCATCGGCAATAAAGTCTTCATTAGTCTCAGTCTCCCAAAGGACTTTCAGAATTTAAACCAGTCAAATTTAATTATAGTTTGCCCTGCCTGTTCCTCAGCCAATCCGAGTCACTCTCTGGGTTGTCAGGGGTGGATCCATAATGATGACTCTACTGGTGGTGTTTTCATTTAATTTCATATTTCCTACAAAGCAGCCTAGAAAAGTGCACTCGAACACCCCCAGAGCTTTGCGCCAGCTGCTCAGCCTGAGTTTGAGAGAATGACATTTATCAAACTATCAGCAGAACTGTCTGGATTGAGTGTGCATATTGATCTGTTTCTCTGTTTCTCTTCTTTCCTGCTCACACCCCGTCCCTCATAGCATTGTCAATCTGTCATCACAGCAATTTCAGCAGTGAACAAACGTATTGAATACATAAGTTACTCCCGCTTATTTACATCTGCCCTTCACTGCATAGTTAAGTGCACTGCAAAAAAGTGAAAATGTGAAATGCATTAAGGAGCTATTCCTGTACCTTACATGACCTTTAAAAATGACTTTCGTTGGTGTTAAATGCTATTTCTGTCATGAATAAAACTAGTTAATGTGTATGTTGCCATATGAAAGACCATTTCATTAGGTTGTAAGAGATAATGTACAGTAATGTTATATAGAGTCAGTAAGATTTATTGACTTCCAAAGTAGGAAATAAATACTATGGAAGTCAATTGGTGCAGTCAACTGTCTGGATACCAACCTTCTTCGAATGATCTTTTTTTGTGTTCAACAGAAGAAAGAAACTCATACAGGTTTGGAATAACCTGAGTATGAGTAAATTATGATAAAATGTAAATTTTTGGGTGAACTATCCCTTTAACAGAATTTAAGAGCACCCTCAAGAGGAAAATTAAAGTAACACTAGTTTGTTGCCATGGATAATGGTCATCTATACAGATGACCATTATCCAATATTTGGATAATTATACAATATACAATAAACAGTCATTATACAATATTTGACTGCTCAGTGCTGCATTTGACCATTACTCCTGAGAGCTACGTAATAAAGTGCAGAATAAAAGTGCATGTGAAGTAAGACAAAGAACTGCTATGTGGTCACATAACCTCTCATTAGCATTGTCACTGATCCAGACAGATAAGGATATCTTTAGTACACGCGTCTGCATCCCATCATCCTCTGCTTCATTAGCAGTGCAGATCACCAATTGAGTGAAGATCAAGACTCTTTGGGATGTGACTGCCAGACTCAGAGTTCTTATAATTAAAAGGAAATGACTAACAATTAGGAGACACAATTAGCTATGTCTCAGGAGATGCAATTATATCGACACTACGGTGTAGAAGATATGAAAGATGAAATTCTTCCACCATTTACTGACCACCATGTTGGTTCAAACCCTACAAATATCACATTCCATGGAACACAAAAGGTGAATTTTGATTTCAAATAAATGGTCTTAAATTTTCTATTCAAAGAATTCTGAAAAAATGTACCAGTTTTCACAAAAAGCATTGATGATTTCTTGAGCAGCAATTCAGCATATAATAATTTCTGAAGCTGAAAATCACAGGGATAAATTATATTCTAAAATATATTAAAGGTGCCCTAGAATGAAAAATTTAATTAACCTTGCCATAGTTAAATAACAGGAGTTCAGTGCATGCAAATCACATACAGTGAGTCTCAAACACCATTGCCTCCTCCTTCATATGTAAATCTCGTTTGTGAAAAACACCACAGAAAAATAGGCGAATCTCAACATAACACCAACTGTTACGAACTGCTCCGAGACTCAAAGGTGGATCCAAATGCAGCTTTATTTGAGGGCAATCCAGAGGCGTAATCCAAAGTACAGGCAAGGGTCATACACAGACAGGCCGTCAAAACAAAGAAACAAACAAACAAAACAGGCAGGGACCAGAGGCAAGAGAGTAATCCAGGGAACAGGGCAAGATATCAAAAAACAAGAAACAAGAAAATCAGGAGAGTGCTCAGAAATGCAGGGTAACGTATAGACAAGACTTCGCGGTGAGTGAATGAATGACCATGGTATAAATAGACAGAGACTAACAGGATGGTGAGACACAGGTGAATGCAATCAGTGAATGAGGTACAGGTGAATGTGATCAGTGATAAGTGATGAAGAGTCTGGGCAGTGAGTTATTCATGTAGTTTGTGAGTGATCATAGTCTTATGTGGAGTGCCCTCTGGTGGCTCTCAAGGGCACTCCAGCTGGTGACCGTTACACCAACAGTGATGCAATCGTCGGGATCATTAATATGTACGCCCCCCAACATTTGCATAAGCAAGCACATGTTCACTATCTGGCGAAACTGTGCAGCCGTATCATCTCTGCAGGTAAACAAGCATCACGCGAGGATAGCGAACATGGCAGATCATGGACACCAATGTTATGTTCCAGGCTGTGCAGGGGATGTGAAGACGTTTCATACTCTTCCCACAGATAAAACATGTCAATAGGCATGTTAGTTGTCAAAGTCAAAGTTGTTAGTTTGCTCAGCCCATTTCACCACGGACAGTTTTTCAAACCTGGGACAATATCAAGCAGGCTTTGCTCAGCGTCACACTGAAGAAAGGGGCAATTCCAACCATATTCCTGCAAGCAGTAAGTGATTTTATCCACTTCTTGACTGTCTAAACCATTTCTGATTAAATTGAAAGTTTCTTAGAGAGACAACATTAACAATAATATTCCCGTTGTTGTCTATATCCAACACAAGATGCTATACAGTAAGAATAGGATAATCCAAGTAGCCTACATAACTAAATAGTATGTCTAATGACAAAGGTTAATATTATTTCATGCCAGGTGTTGTCATAAATTACAAAATACAACCATAGATACGTAACATACTATGTTAGTTTAGTTGCTTACACATAGCTCACACGATCCTTCTAGCTAACGTCACCACCTCCACCATTTAAGTT
Source organism: Romanogobio albipinnatus (assembly GCA_023566225.1). NCBI lineage: Eukaryota > Metazoa > Chordata > Actinopteri > Cypriniformes > Gobionidae > Romanogobio > Romanogobio albipinnatus. The sequence goes on from CM042240.1 coordinate 26,277,082, forward strand.
GAAACGATAGTAATTTGATATTTATTTATTTATATTTTTGACAGCTGAAGTATTTTAAATCAGTACTCTACTGTCAAACTCAAAAGTTACTGTACAAACAACATATTTAAGCGCTACCCAGTTCAGTTTGTGATTCAAAGTGAAGACGCTATCATTGTAAAATCATACAGGGACACATTACAATAATTAAAATGTTTTTACAATGCTAAAAAAGTTTTGACTGCTGATGTGTATATTTAATGCTATATGCTAGTTATCGTTTAGGCTGAAGTTCTGGTATGGACGTAATGATTTTGCAGATTCCTAATTAAAATAAAGACTTAACTTACCATTCAGAAGCATCCATTTCCAATCTCAAAACATGTTGTTGTTCTTCAAAATCTGCATCTTCACAAGGTTGAATGCCTAATTTCTCCATCGTCAAGACGGTCAGTAAAGTTGTGCCTGCTATCATTGAGCCGCAGTGAAACAGCCAATCAGAGCAGAACTCTGCATTAATATTTATGACCCTTCCAAATAAGGCAAAAACAGACCATTTCATCCTGGGGAAGATTACTAGAGTTGTAAATGGACCTGTAAAACCGTAACTGGACAATTATTGACCTTAAATAAGCCATATACCCTCTATGTAGATACCAGAGAACAATTTAAAATGTTGTTTCAAATCATTCTAGGGCACCTTTAAAACATAAAAAGTTACTTAGAAATTGTTATATTTCACAATATTACTGTTTTTACTGTATTTTTGATCATATAAATGCAGCCTTGGTGTGAGCATAATAAACTTTGGTAACACTTTACAATAAGGTCTCATTTGTTAACATTAAGTAATGTATTAACTAACCATTAGCAATACATGTTTTACTGTATTTGTTAATCTTTGTTAACGTTACAAATGCAGCTGTTCGTTGTTTGTTTGTGTTAGTTCACAGTGCATTAACTATGTTAACAAATACATTTGATTTTAATAATGTATTAGTAAATGTTGAAATTAACATGAAGAAGGATTAACAAATGCTGTAGAAGTGCAGTTCATTATTAGTTCTTATACTACGGAGCCGTTGAATGCTTGAATCTGATTGGCTGATGAACGTTCTGAGGTGTGCAATTATTTTCTGGGAGATGCACAGCGAACGTAGTTCCAGGCAGCTCTTGACCGCATTACAGTTCCATATCACTTCGCATAGTTAACTGTAATAACGGACATTACAGGACTAAAAAACAACAATATGACAGACGATTTTCCTAAAGTAAATCTTAATATTTACGGTGAATATAAAACGTTCAACAACTGGGCGGCAGCAGTATTAGACAGTCCAGATAAAAACCAACAGACGGAAGCGGACATCAAAGGCAAGCTTTTCTGTCTCATTACTGAAATCACACGTGCTCGCACACGCACTACAGTTTGCACTAAAAGGTGTCAGCGCTGCCCTGACGATTTGATCAGTTAGCCCATAAAGTGGAGCAACTTAAAGGCTACACGTGACATTTTTTCACTAGCGAGGTAATAACAGCGCTGTTTAGAGACGCACAGAGGTAGCCTAATTCACACAAGCACTCGCGCTCTCTCTCTCTCTCTCTCTCTCTCTCTCTCTCTCTCTCTCTCTCTCTCTCTCTCTCTCTAATAACTTTATTAATAACTGCAGTAGAATGCTATCAACGGCTCAAGCCTTCGTTAACAGCTTTAAAATGACGTTTCAGAACTAGCAAAAGAGCCGTTGGATGAGACGCGGAAGAAATAGTCCTACTCACAATAGCGATTTAAGTACAAAAACCGGACGAATCCCTTTAAATATATCTTCGGATCGATGTCTTGAGGTGTGGTAACCGTAGTATAAGCGGAATAATTGACTCCGGGGCGTTCAATTATTAGAACAATAATGCACACCCGAGGTGTAACGGCCACTCCGCTTCGTGTCGTGACCGCATCGCGGCGCGAAGCGGAGTGGCCGTTACACCTCGGGTGTGCATTATTGTTCTAATAATTGAACGGCCCGTCGTCAATTATTCCTTACATGTTAACTAATGTAGTTAACTAATGAAACCTTATTGTAAAGTGTTAGCGAGACTTCTTTCAAAAACTCTTACTAACCCCGAACTTTTGAATGGTTATGTATATTTTGTCTCCTTTTTGAATTGCTGTTGCATGGAAAAGACTAGTACATTTTTCAGAATTTCTCCTTTCGTGTTGAAGAATGAAGAAAGTCATACAGGATGTGAGGAAATGATGACAGATGACAAAATTATTCATTCAGGGCTGAGGATGTGAAATGACATTATTCTCTGTCTCTATTCTGTGGATTTAAATAGAACCTGACAAGATAGACCTGAAACACCCTGAAATGACAAAATGACCTAATCCTACCTGAAATGACCTAATCCTACCTGCACGCTTATATGCAGTATTCAGAGTCAAACAGACACATATAAACACTTCTGCATATCTGGAAGGATGGAATATTATCCTAGAAATTTCCCTTATTAATTCAATAAAATTCAGTCACTGTGATCACTCACAGACGAGATGGAAGAAGACAGCAAAGCTGAGACATTCACCAGCTCTCTCTCTCTCTCTTTCCCTAAGTATTGCACATGAATGCTAAATAAGAGCAGACAGCAAACATGGTTTGACATTTACCCTTCCTCTGAATTTCAATCATTACTGTTGACATGAGCTCCAGCAGGTCTGTGCCAACAAAACAAGCTCCCTGGAGACATTTCCCAGATTACTCCAGAGAGAATGCTATGGGACATGCTAACTCACATTTGTTAGAAACACAGCAGTAATTTGGTGCAAAAATAACATTAAAAAATATCATTCGAAAAACAAACACACTAACAAGAATAACAAACTTTTTACTCCAGTGGATGTTTTTTTTAGAGACAAGCTATGGAACATTTCCATAAAATGCAATTGAACAAGAGTCAATTGAACACTGTTGTCAATAGCTTTACCATGTTTTCACACAATATGGGGTGTAACAACTGAGACAAATCAGACACAATTATTTGCTATATTTAATATGATATTTAATAATAATCTTTAAAACTCGCTCTGGGGTCTTTACCACCCCCAACATATGTCTCTCATATGAATTTTGTCTTTATGCATGTTTTACAATAGAACCAGCAGTTAATGTAACCTCACCTATACCTTGTTTGAAGTCTACAAAGTTGCAATTTAAAGATCTGAATGATTGTGTAAATGATATGTCGATACCTGTGCAACATATTAGTATTACAAGAATCTTTAATAGTTCCTTCATCAGCAACAAATCAAATTACATGTTCAAATGCCTTTCTAGAAGACAAATTATCATTATACTTTCCCTCCGAAAGCCTAAGTACGATTGGCACACTGAACCCTAGGAGGAGGGCCATCTTCAGAGGCCCGCACAGATCTCGCTCTTCTTCCTTCTACTGCCGCTCTTGCTGGTTGATGGGCGTGGGGGGACCCCACCGGGGACCATGGGTGCCGGCAGGCCTAAACCACAGCCTGTTATGTCTTCACTCTCCGCCCAGTAGAGAGGACTCTTTTAAAAGAGTCAGACTGAAATTTCCTCATTCCAACTCGGAAGGAAATTGCAACTTTGCCCTCACTGCACTGAGAAACCATCAGCTGCCTGTCCTAGTTGCCGTGCGTGTGTGGGACCGGAAACATGGTCCGACCACACGGTCGCGGGCCGGCAGGACCAACACCCGAAGCCATGTGCAACTTCCGCACCCATGATGGAGTCGAAACTAACCGTGCAAGTTCATCATATCTTCAGTCAACGCAGAAGAAATCGATTGCAACTTCAACACCATCGACTCACAGAACCATCAAATCAGGAACTTTATGAAACTGCTTCAACTGCAGTATCGCCTATTTTAACTAATCAGAGGGGTAGGATAAGCAGTAAAATCCTCCTAACGAGGTGCTTTGGTAATAACACGCTGATGGTTCTTTTTATGGTTAATGACTGTTTTTCATAGCTCCATTCCTCCGTTCTGATCCGGTTCTTCAACCACTTTAACTTTACATCCTACTCATGTATGTGTGATTTGTATGTATGCGTTTCTGTTAGTTTAGTTGTGTTCGTGGTTTAGTTAATAAAAATTGTGCACAATACATGTCTGGTTCTGACTTCCTGCCTGCAAACAAATTTTCACTTAAATGATGAATTTTGTTACATGCTCTAAGTGTTAATTAATAAACAATACTGAGTGTTCACAGGATGAACTGATTGATTGTAGTGTTAATGTAGCTACATCAAGTTAATCTCACTAACTGATTCAAATATTCATAATTAATCATAATGAATAATCATAATGAGTTATAAATAATTATTAATATTTCCATTTTGAGCTAACTCGCTACAGGGGTATGTTACAACGGGAACCTGCCATTAAAAGGGTCCTTGATTATGATTTAATTTTTTTTACTTAGTTAGTGTGTAATGTTGCTGTTTGAGCATAAACAACTTCTGCAAAGTTACGACGCTCAAAGTTAAATGCAAAGGGAGATATTTTCTTTTACAGAAATTGCTTTTTAAGAACAACAACAAATGGCTGGTAGGGACAAAAAGAAGCTTATTTACAGGTTGGTGACATCACAAACCCTAACATTTACATAAACCCTGCCCCCGGGAACATGCAACAAACGGGGGTGAGGCCATGTTGGGCTGCTTTAGAGAAGTTGAAGAGCTGTTGAGTAGAGCACATTTGGGAGTCTGCTCAAACTGACGCAACAATCTTTTCACATTCATTGCAATACAGTACGTAACACAAATGCAATAGCATGTCATAAAAGCAAGATGATAACATAAGTTATAACTGTAATTAAACTAAACTATACTGTGGCGGAGGGGGCGTGGTTTTGCGAGGTCTGTAGCGGGAGAGAGAGAGCGGGGCAGAGCGGTCGGTAAGTAGGTCAAGTGCAAATTAATAACACCTGTCTCTGATTGCAGTAATTGGCATGGAGAGACTGCTTATAAGCCGCAGCAGAAAGAGAGATGGGAGAGAGAGACCGGGACTGGCGACACCTGCTTACACTGACCAGAGTTTGAGGAAGATATTGAGCCTGAGAGCAACACTGTTTGTTATTTTTGAAAAGTCTTGAGTTTGAACGCCCTTGTGCGTGAAAGTTTTGAGGATCGTGAGATCGAATAAAGTGTGCAGTCCCAGTTACGCCGACCCCGTCTTCTTCCTTCCCTCACACACACGAACCTAAAAACGCTACATATACCTGTTAATATTCCTGAAAGGGGGCCAGGAGCACCAGCTAATTTGCATTTAAAGGGACATACACAAAAGCATTTTTGCTCACCCTCAAAAAGTGAAATTTTTAACATGATACATAAAATTATCTGTGGGGTATTTTGAGCTAAAACTTCATATACACACTCTCTGGGGACATCAGAGACTTATTTTAGATCTTGTGAAAAGGGGCATTATAGGACCCCTTTAAGCAGCCGGTTATAGAGTTACAGGTATTATAGGTATTAGTTTATTAAATTCTTCCTTCATTATATTAGTCTATTTGAAATCTTTTCTAAACCAGGAACATTATAATACTGGAATTTTATAACACTGGACATTTTGAGCAAGATGTTTGGAACTAACATACAGCACTGCTGTAAAAAAAAACTCAACACAAATGTGTTTAATTGGACTTTCACTCAGTTTCGAGTTTGTCTCTCAAAAACCTTGTGTTGCAGTACAGCTAGACTGACTCCAAGTTAAGTGAGTCTTATACAGTATATATAATTTTCTCAAATATTGTTTTTGTTGTGATAGTTAGATGGCTATGCTAAATTGTGTGATATATGATGCGTATACCATAATGCCTTAAAATTGTTATACAAGTTATTTCTTAATTGTTAGAAAGAATATTTCTCAATATTACTGTTTTTATCTAAATAAATGCAGCCTTATTGAGCACAAAAAAATCGTACTGACCCCAAACTTTTGAACTGTAGTGTACCCTTTGTGACAACTTTCCCATCTGACAATGAGCGCCAGTCTCCATATACAAGTCAATAGCACAGATAACAAGAAACAAAACAACATTCAGTCTCAGATGATCAGATTGTGGTAAACACTGGGCAATACATATAAATCAACCAAAACAAAACAACTTCAGACAATGAAACCGAAATCCAACTCTTTGCTATACAATGTCCTGTGTGTCATTCTGAATTATCTCTGAGTATGTGTTGGATACTAACAAATTTACATCAAAGCAACTGTCTCCATGGTTACACTTCACTAAATATATAGCCTGTCTGGATCTGACCTTACCTATGTCACCTGAAGTCACCTGTTCTATTCTCTATCGCGTTTCTCCTCTTGTTCTCTGCTTGTTTATTCTAACAACTTAATCACATCCTTCTCAATCCATAATCCATGACACTTAATAGACTTTGTCTTTGGTCTGTGATATCAAGCAAACACAAACAATACAGCTCATTTACCAACATCAACATATTTTTGCATCAGTACCCTCACAGAGAAGAGTGTATAAGAAATGAATGAGATTTAGGGAATCTTTGCCTGCCCTGCATATAAATAATAATAATGAGGCACTTATACAACATCGTAAAAAGGGGGTAGGGTATCCATTTGAAAACGACTTAAAAACTAAAATGTTGTGAAATAGTATTACAATTTAAAACAACTGTTTTACATTTAAAATTTATTTTATCACATGATCCTCCAGAAATCAGGAATGGCAAGTTTATTTATATAACACACTTCCATAATTGTAATTCAAAGTGCTTTACGTAGAAAAGGAATTAAAATGATAATTAAATAATCACAACATATGCATAAGAAATAAAAAATATCATGCATAAAATTTTTTAAAATAACATTGTTATTGAATCATATTTAACTAAAGGCTAAAATCATAATAATATGATTATTTGCTGCTCAAGAAACATTTTGTATTATTATCAATGTAAAAAACAGTTGTACTGCTTAATACGTTTTTGGAAACTGTGATACGTTTATTTTCAGGATTCTGTGATGAATAAAAAGCTATAAATGTTAACTGTCACTTTTGATCAATTTACTTCCAAAATAAAATAATTCAATTAAAAAAAATAATTATAATAATAAATACTGACCTGAAACATTTGAACAGTAGTGTACATTATAGCCAGATGGATTGTTTTCATTACATGGATTTATTGTTTCATTGCAGGCATTTTCATTTGTTATAAAATGGTACACTCAATAGATACTGTAATATCTGTAACCATAATAACATCCAATCCTTGCATGTAGACAGCTTTTTTGATTATAGCAAGAGCGATTCAGTTTTGTTGCATCGCGTTGTGCCGCTTGTTCGCAGTATAGAGATGTGGTGAGAGTTCAAAGTGGGTTCATCCACAGTGACCCAGTCCCAGAGAGCCCTGAACCCAGTGAAGTGTGGACAAGTTGAATCACTCAAACACAGACACGACCGCCCTGCCAGCAGAGCCACTTAGAGGGATCACACTGTCAGAATGACTCTACTTCCTCTGAGAGAGGGCCGGGAAAAGCATTGTGTTCTTAATCATCCCTGCTTTACCCCGCCAAAACACAAATACATATTCACCCTGATACTTTACGAAGGAGAAGAGCATAAAGCTGTGAAACTGAGCAGATCTGGACAGTCGTATTTCACATGGGTGAAATTGTTAAACGTCAAAGACAGTCAACAAACAGCCTAAGTTAGTTGCAGCAACTTTCCTTCACTTTTATGGTCTTTAAAAGATTACTTCAGCGATTAGTATTAAGCTTTGTATCAGTAGAAACCCAGTCGTATAGTCAAATTATCGTACTTTCCCCCCTCATGCCCCCCTGAGACGAGAGAATAATGCATTTTATTTCTGGAAAAAATTCTCAGATTAAATTAGTTTGGGCAAATGAGGACATAAATTAGGATAAACTACAGCATGTCCGCCTATTGAAAAATAAAGAATTATAAAAATTACCAACTGATTACCAACACACAACTATTGATCCGTGACGTTGCCACTAACGTTACGTTGCAGTTACTAACTGGCAACGTTACAAAGTTACATTGTGACAACGTATCCGGGAATTTCACTTTTCCAGAAAGTTTAGTCAGCAGATTACGTTGCAGCTACGTAACGGTCACGTATTTGTGTTAGCTGGGGCGTGACACCCGCGGCTTGAGCCACGCCAAAAGCGCATGCTAGAAATAGAACCGACGCATATTTTTCAAGACACGCAAGTGTGTTGGAAGCGTTTCCAGGCAGAATAGAATAGGAAAAGCTGTTTGTCATTTTGACACGAATACAAATTAATAAATGACATTTTGATGTTTGAAAAAGGTTTTGACATAAATGTTCTCGATTTTCAAATATCGCACCTGTCAATACAGAACGAAATATTCTGTAGCCTATTTTGCCGACATTGGGTGCGTCTCAATCAGCTCCCTAGTTCAGTAGTCAGGGCACTGATCAGGGAGTCAGCTCATTGACTTATGTCCTGATCAGTGCCCTGACTACTGAACTAGGGAGCTGATTGAGACGCACCCCTGGTCTTTGCTATATCAGTAGGCTATATATTTATGTTTAACATTACGTATAGCCCTCCCTGTACGTCACCTAGCAGCAGCAGCGCCGCGTCAGACACGTTTCTGGTGTGTAAAGACATAGAAAACGCCATGCTCACGCCACGCAGCCAGTGTGTAGCCGGCTTTACATGAGTATAACAATGTTTGACTCCATCATATCGCCGGGATGATAATCCTCTGGTCTAAAGCACTATACACATCACCGCGTGTTTCGAAGCACATGCAGAAGTGAAGTCCCGTTTCTTCACTTGCACAAAACGCCACCATGAAAAATTCCTAACTTTTTTTTTTAGGAAACCTGTGGACTCAATGTCCTGACAGGCTGGACACAATAATTGACCATGACAATGATAAATTGGAATAGAAAAACTACCGAAATACAAAGACTCGTACTGAATACCAACCTGTTCTGCACTGAGCCAAAGCAGAGCTCGGCAAGCGACTCCCTCTCGTGACGTAATATGACGCGATGTTGAAAAAAAAAGCGCTTTTTACAAGCAGCCAACAAAACGGCCACTTTATCTACTAAATTAGTGCTCTTATGTCTTTGTAATACATTTTAAATCCTGCATTTCATATGGTATTTTCATACAAGGTTATATATTAATCTTGAAAAAAAATTTACCTGCAATATGCCCTTTAAGCTTTCCATAGGCATGACCTGAAAACGCGCCAGACTGGACACGTGCCGAGAATGACTGCCGCTTACCTCAGCTCTGCTCAGCTCTTCGCTCTCCTGATGAATGAAATCTGACTCCTGCTGCGTCTGTGCTGTGACTTTCGTTTGGCTCATTCACACTTTATTGAAAAGACCAGTGTTGGGAGTAACGTGCTACAAAGTAACATACTGTAATTCCACTACTTTAAGTGGTAAATATTTTTTTAATCAAGTAACGCAATTACAATTACTGAAATTTAAATGAGTTCGTTACTGGAGTTACTCTCTTTTTTGAAAAATTAATGCTTGCAGACAAGAAGCTCAGATGTAGACCCTATAGCCTGGCCGTTGCTTTTGTTATCCTCCCTATTATACATTGTTGCAGCCATTAAAATAGTTCATTTTTGTTTTTAATGTCAACTTGGATATATTTCGTTTCGTTTCTTTATTAAGTTAATTTAGAAAAATGTTTGGAGCATTTTTTTGTTTGTTAAATTAAAGTTTTTGTTTTTTTAAAGTGACTACCAGTCCGTCGGCTGACAGCGAGTTAACCCAACGCTTTAGCCTCTCAAATCAACACTTGATTTGTCTTGCCTATAATAAAATCCATAGATATCAAACACTTAAAGCATCACAATGTTAGTTTAAACTACTATCACCACCACCACCACCACCACCACCACAGTAAAAAGGCATTTTTATATAAGTTGAGGTTAGGCGTAGGCACTCGCAAATGAAACGGTCTACACAATCCAAAAAAATAAAAAATAAAAACATGCAGGTTGTCTTACCATACACCTCTCCGCAAAATTAATATAAATCCGATCTTCAATTCCAGCACTTTATGCACATTTAATGGAGTTCACGTCAACGAAAGCAAAAGATATGAGCTGCATTTAATTTATCAGTTAAAAGATCAAAGACCGCAATATGAGAGAGCAAACTATGCACTGCTAAGATCATTTAGTCTCATTAGTTTTAATAAATATTATTGTGTTTTTGAGCATCTAAGACCTATTTTGAGTTTCACTGGCGGCAGTTGGCGTGTTGGCTTGCTTTACTAATTTGTGGCGACGCGTGTTGCACCTTCTGAATTGGTTTGTTTGAGTAATCGGATTTAAATCCGTCTCGAAAGAATCTCGGAAGGCATTTTTCATTTTTCACAATCGGATAGATATCTGGTCAGAGAAAACGAATGAAGTGACCAGGTGTAAAAAGGCCATAACTCTCCCAGGCTATACTCTCCCAGCTGCGCCGAAGGAATGCTCGCTGCCGCTGGTGGACACTAAACACTGTACTACTGCTTGATTTGAAGTCATTTTGCCCTGTTGATTACAATAAATAGGTCTAAAAATTATGTTTATTGTGTTTGACTGGTCAGTACTGTTCATATTTACATTTAAAAAGCGGACATAAAAGTAACTTAAAAGTTACTTTCCCTAGTAACTAATTACTTTTGATATACAGTAATTGGTAAAGTAATGAAATTACTTTTAAAGGAAGTAACTGTAACTAATTACTCATTTTCAGTAACTTGCCCAACACCAGTATTAATTTCGTTGACGAATAATTTATCATCATAATTATCGTCAACGACCTTTTTTCACTGACGAAAACGAGACGATAACTAAATAAAAACTAGTGTTGGATGACAAAAACTATGACGAAAATCAACTGTCATTTTTGTCAACAAATAAAAACGAGACGAAAATGTTAGGGAGGGACGATTAGGGAAGAGATCCAGTCAGAACTGATGTCCTGTGTAACAGATGCGCACATTTGATTTGAACGTGCTGATCTAACCGCTGGAGAACACGGCGCTGTTGCATGTTCTACAGGCTCACTCACGCATCCCCAATACACAGCGCTCCAGAGCGGCTCACAATCAATGAATAGCGCACATTTATGCCAGGCAATTGTTTATGAACTAATGCTGATGAATAATGACAATGTTTACTTTACGATGTTTATATAGTAATATGTTTTAGACGGTTGTAACAATGCATATTTTATCTCCTCATCTGAACTTGAATGAGCAGCTGTCACTGCAACAGAGGCGTAGACATTTCAAAATAAGAGTCCGGGTGTATTGCGAGCTTGTTTATCATTAAAAGTCACGCATTATTTATTCGTTTTTGGCTACACAATAAACTGTAGACTTGTAGCAGGAGGAAAGACCAGTATTTGACACATATTCAATAAAGTATCAGGGTTATAATAGTTAACTAAAACCATTTAAAAAATCTTCATTACTTGAAATTAAATAAATGTTAACTGAAATAAAAAAAATAAATAAACAAACTTATTTGAAGCTTTAGCTTAACATGATATAGGCTACTAACTAAAACAGAAATACAAAGTTATAAAAACTATATAGATGTTTTTAAAAACAAACAAAAAAGTGAATTGAGCTCTTTCGTGTATTTTTAATGTCAAAAACAAAATGATGTCAAAATGTCAGTTCAAGTGACAGTCGGTTATGTAAGGCTTAAATGCTTAATGTATTACAATTTAACTAAACTCATTAGATTTTAGGAGACTAAATCTACTGTAGATTTAGTCGACTAAAATCTTATGATATTTAGTCGACTAAAATTAGACTAAAACTAAAAACAATTCAGGTGACTAAAATATGACTAAAACTAAATGTCATTTTAGTCAAAAATTTGCTGTCAAAATTAACACTGCCCAACACTGGAAAATACCCTTTTTTAATTGTAGTGTCTATTCTCTAAATGAACGAAATTATTTTATTACTATGAAAATCAAAACGACGGTGGGGGGCGGTGTCATGGTGGGCAAGTGATAACCAGTGGCCATGGCTTTGGGAGTGGCCTCGTTGGGCAGCGAAGCAAGTGCATTCTGGGAGTTGTTGTCTTTCATCCACATGAGACAAAAATACATTTTCTGTCTTTTCTCAGTCTAGAAGGCACCAAATTCAAAAATAATTTCACATTTCTACTACATAAATGACCCAGTTTAAATACACATTCATCTTCCCAGCGCTGAAGTACCGCTTTAATATCACAAGTTACAAACAGATAAATCTTTCAAATGTGGAAAAATTAGTGGAAAAAAGATGAATTACATTCTATTTTAAGCCCATGAGGTCATTACTTCAAGCAATTTACAGGACTTCTGATGGCACACTTTATGAACCTATTTAACTGACTGTATAAAAAAGCTTTTCACACAGCCACATTTTCAGCTGAAAGCCATTGAACCACAGTCTGTAAACAGCAGGTGCTGTTCATTTTTTTATCTCTCAAATTTTGCAAAAACGATTGTTTTTTGCTGAAGGAGCATGTTAGTTGTAATGATAAAAGCACAATGATGAGCAGGGAGAATCCCTTTTTCCCTGAGGTTTAGAGACAGGAGTTGATCCTTTAATCAGAGTTTGACTTTGATTTCCTAGTCTTGATTTGTCTTGTCCTCCTCCCTCTAGCGCCTCAATTTTTCATCTTTTCACTATGTCACAATGTATTTATCCAAACATTTTGACTCTATAGTTACCCCATTATAAGACTTTTTTTGGGGGGGAGGGGGGTAAGAAACACTATTTAAGACAACGTTAACATCTTAATCATATATACAGTATATCATAGTTCCAATAGTTTAGTGCTAGTTTAAATAGTTTTACACATTAAGAAATATGTTGAGTTTTTGTAAAGAATCATCTGAAATTTGAACATTCACATGAGATGAAGACTGTTTAAATCAGGGGTCTCAAACTCATTTTACCTGGAGGTAGACTCTGGGTCAGGCTGGGCCGCATCAAGTATTACACATAAAAAGTGTTTCAAGTATTCCAAGAAAAAGTAGCACAACAGATCCAATCTTCTCAATCTTTATTATTAACAGTTCTTCAACATAAATGTTTCTTCTGAACATGAACTGTTCCTCTGAATTTGAACTAAATATAGCCTATATAAATTAAATCATGTAATATGAAATAATTAATGATTTTAATTTTATTTTAAATAATAGACTAATTCACAGCAAGGCCGTAACCAGATCAAACAGAACAGTGAGCGAAATTCTAGGTCTAATTCTAGTTGGGAAATAATCTTTTTGGGACTTACACAAAACTTTGATATCAAGAAGGGGGCCACAACATATCATCCTGCGGGCCGCAAGTGGCCCGCGGGCCGCGAGTTTGAGACCCCTGGTTTAAATCTAGACTAAAACACATCTCTTTACTATGGCATACACATAGAACATTATCAATTTATATTATTCAAATCAGTTAATTTGTTTTCTAGGCTGCATTAACTAGGTCTGCTGGAACTGGGAACACTTCCCATTACACCTGATGTACTTGTTACATCATAAAAAAAGGCATCTATGATAATGTTAGTCTCTCTGTTTATCCCAAGGTTTACTCTAGTCAGCCGGGTCCAGGTCGTATCCAGATCAGATGATGGACCGGCGCAAGACACCAACCAACGCAGCCCTGAAGTGTCTGCAGAGACCGTGCCAAGTAGACTCTCCTCTGTGACAACCTCATTGACACGACATCCTCAACAAACCCGTCTCCTGCATAATGACTCCAATCTTAAATCAGATGGAACTGGACAAATATTCTGAATGTTCCAATCTAATCTGACTTCTGACTTGTAATGTTGCCTGAATCATAATCATCCACTATTTGTTCGTTGGCCAGAAGAGAACTGGCACCCCGACTGAGCCTGGTTTCTCCCAAGGTTTTTTCTCCATTCTGTCACCTAATGGAGTTTTGGTTCCTTGCCACCATCGCCTCTGTTGCCTTTGGTTTTTGGCTTGCTTAGTTGGGGACACTTAATATTCAACTATATTACTGATCTGCCCGCATTGTCACTATATGAGAACTGATGAGCTGGATGACATCACTGTTTTCTCCAGAGCGGCTGTCCAGCCGAATCAAATTCTGTTGCATTATTTTCCTGTTATAACACTGTAAAGCTGCTTTGAAATAATCGACATTGTAAAAAGCTCTATATAAATAAAGGTGACTTGACTCTACTCATAATATTTTTCTATAAAAAAAGTGTTTTAATTATGTATTACGCGAGGAGCGCTCCTCAATGTACAGTAATTCACCATGAAATGGCGTAACCAGTGGTGTTTCACTAAATATTGGAGAGAATCCTCACACTTGTAGGCAGCTGCCTCATGTGCTACAAGTCTAGATTAGTGTAGTTCTGTGATGCTAAGAAAGAAAATGATATGTACTTTACCAATGGAGAGAACGGGAGAATCAGTACCTATAAAGGTGAATAAGCAGAAAAGCTCTGAAGCCAGAAGACAGAAAGACTCACAAATGTAAATACGAGTGTAAACATTGGTACGGCATTCACACAATGGAAATATTTGATGGTGGAGAAAATCCTAAATAGTGATGGCCAAGTTGCTTAGTTTTTGTTGGATGGGTAAAATTAATTAATCGTAAAAAACGCTCTTTAAAACCCTGTAATATCAGTGTAATTTATATAAAACTCGATGACTTGAAGATAGTTAAGAATAGCTTAAATAGCAATAAAAATTGCTTGAATAGCAAATAATTGCTTGAATAGCTAAAAAATCTGAATAAATTCCTATTATGCCCCTTTTTACAATATGTACAATAAGTCTCTGATGTCCCCAGAGTGTATGTGAAGTTTTAGCTCAGAATACCCCACAGACAATTTTTTATAGCATGTTAAAATTGCCACTTTTTGGGGGTGAGCAAAAACGCACCATTTTTGTGTGTCCCTTTAAATGCAAATGAGCTGGTGTTCCCGGCCCCCTTTCAAGAAGAGGATGGAGCTTCAAGAGCTCATGCTCCAGCATACCAGCAGCAACAAAACAATCTCACGCTCTGAAAATGTCAGAGACGGTCAGTAGCGGTGTTCAGCCTTAGTCTATATGTTCAAACCGGAGTCGAACATTGATGGAGAGAATACAAAAGAAGTGACAACATATAGCATGCAACAGGATGTTTCTGAATGGTTAATTGATGAATTTATGGAGCTGATGTGAAGTTAACTATCTTCAAGTCATTGATTAGCAAGTTCCGTCATGATCATCTATAAATCGCTGTACAGGTGCTCATGTGGGAACTGTTGTAAGATGCCTACAGAACCAGAGAATATATGCTGCATGGAGTTTAGTTTAAAGGTCCAATGGCATGAAAATGTAATTTTATGAGTTTTTTTAACATTAATATGAGTTCCCCTAGCCTGTATATTGTCCCCAAGTGGCTAGAATTTTTGATAGGTGTAAACCGAGTTCTGGCTGTCTTTCTCTGCCTTTGAGAAAATGAAAGCTCAGACGAGCTGATCTTGAATTTTCCTGGTATGATGTCATAACAAGAAAGGTTACCTCCCCTTCCTCTGTTTGCCCGCCCAGAGCATTCGGAGAAAATGGATTCAGTTAATGTCAGCACAGGCTTTACAAACAGACTTTACGATATGGATTCGACAGCACCGCAACAAACAGTAACAGTGTTCATTAATGCCTGATCTGTTTTCAGTGATTTCTGATGTGTGGCTAATCATTCAAGTTCACTCAGACTTTCTTTCTAGATCGTTTAATGATCGCCGTCTTGATGGCCTAAGCGTAATACATCAGTGAATCAAGCCAGTGACTAAGACGATCGTTTCTGTTAGTAGCATGAAACAAATCCGTTTTTCAAGTGATTAAACTACAGACAACGATCAAAGAACACTCTTTATAATGTCCAGATCTGTCAATCACATCTGCACACTTGTCCAAACTGCCGTTATAATGAATGACACTGTTATGCTGCACAACGATGCTCTTACTGTATTCATGTCGATGTCGTGTTTGCTGTTAGTGTGGTCAAAGCATTTTGTGAGAGAAAATGCGCTGCAATGACGAGATCACAGCATTCACACAATCAACAGCCTTTCATGTGATAGGAATAGATCATAAAATAATGCTATAATCCACACTTTGAAGATTTGTTCATCTCGACAGCTGTAATGGTACATTACATGTGTTACAAAGTTTGTAGAATAAGGTGGAAGAAGACAGAGTCGACGTGACTGTGACTGTTTATTCAGGACTCTCAGCTACAAATAAGCTTGCGCTAACAGCACAACGCTCTCAACAACTCAGTACAATAAAACTTCCTCCAGCTCTCCATGGTTCACGAGTGCCCAGTCAGTCTCTCTCTCACGCATGCAGTACGTGCAGTGCCTCGCTAAACCACGCCCCCTCCGCAACATAATCTAACACTCATTTCAAATGCAAAGATGTCAGCCAATCACAACAGTGGCCGTTTTCACTGAAGTCTCACAGCAGACACGCCCCTTCAAACAGAGCATTCAGCCAGAGGGGTAATAACAGTATAGAAAAAATGCCTTTTATTTCTAAATTATGACATTTTTTGATGTAAAAATCCTACTAACATTATAAGTACACCTCAGGAAACATTATAAAATAATAGAAACATGCCATGCCATGGGACCTTTAATTACGGTTATAACTTATTTTGTCATCTTGCTTTTATCGATTATTAGTACAAGCCTGCTGTAGTAGACCCCGTCTGAAGGATGGCCAAAACTTTACTGATGAGTTTTATGAAGTTTATTGTACATCACACAAAAGATGAAACGTCCGTTTTCACTCTAGGAAGAGCTGAATACACAGTACAAGGAGTGCGCATTAAAGTCTTATTAATAAACTCTCTCTCTTCCTTGTTTTATCATCATCATACATAGCGAATAAAAAAAATAGCCTATATACAGACCTTATGCCTTTTTGGGGGTGCTTAATAAACTGGTAAACTTTCTATCCGTAAAACAACTCAGACGAACTGTAATAAAGTGCAATAACTGAAATAAAAATACTGCCATGACCAGTATCGCTCCGGAGACTGTAAACTGGATCACAAACAGCTGGTACTAATCCATCCTTGAGTAACAATTTTTTAGCAAAATCTACTGTTTTGACCCTCGTTCACAAAGCAGACTGGTGTAAAATGATTTGCGCAGACATAAATTAGGTATATTGAGCGGGGGGCGAATTACTTTCAAAAACAAAACTAATCCACTGCGTCTTCAGCGGCTCAGATGTCGGGAGTAAATGAAGACACTTATGTTCACTCTTACATCCAACAACAAAACACCTCAATTGCTTACTAGACATTCTTGTCGCTACAGCTGCTCCGGCATCGAGTCAATGGCGGACAGTCCATCACCAGTCGTGGGCGGGGCCTAAGCAATGTGACGTCACATTGCTTAGAAAATGAAAATAGCTTGTTCAATTGATGTTTTATGGGGATTAAAAAAGGAGTAGGTGGATTTTTTAGTAGGGTGGTTCTGTACACACACTCCTAACGCACATTTATGTTCAAACACTATGCAAAAGAGAATTTGAATAATAGGTCCCCTTTAAATGGGTTTTTATATGTGAAAATATATAACAGCATTAGAATTTTCATCAAAAAAGTCCACAATGTCAGCCAGCACAATGTAAAATAACATTAAATGGACAAACCAGGCGCAACAAAGGAGAACAAGACAGTTCCCCAATTACATTTACATAAAATTGTACTATTACCTAACCTGCCTGTACAAAAAGTATGCTTGTGTGATTGTGTGTACATACGGTTACGAGTCTAAAAAGGTCAACAGAAGCTTTTGTGAAGGTAAAGCTCATTTTGTATCTGCAAAATCATGCACACACACACACACACACACACAAATAGAAAGCACAAAAAAGAGGTACATACAGACAATAAATAAATCACAAATATGCCCACACACATCAAGTTTCATGGAAAGGAGCACAATCTCAGCCAGACCATGGTTATTATTTGATGGTGAGATATTGGGAGGAAAGTTGAAGCTGTCTAGAGTTCCTAAAAGGCTCAGAGAGCCATCAACTTCAAGTGCTGCTTCAACCACACACACACACACACACACACACACGCACACACACACACACACACACACACTCAGCCTCATTTTCAGAGAAAATAAATTAAATTTCTTTATAAAATTGTTCAGTTCATCTCTCGTATCCTCAGCCTGCCTCTCCTCTAAAGGTTACTGATACAGACAGACAGGGTTTCAGTAATAATGTACCAGGGTTAAGGCCTGTCATCATTAATAGGGAATACAGGAAAAACACTGTCTGGTTTACACTGCCTTCAAGTAGGCTTTACCCCCGCTAACCAATGAGACCTGCACACACATACACACCCTTATTATACAAAAGGGATTTCTGTGTGCTTTGGTACAGCATCAGCATCCTTATTATATGTGCCTTCTTGCCTCTTCCGTCACTTTGATCGTGTTTCATTCAAGAAAGTCTTTCAGATTTGCGGGTGAATCTGAGAACAAAACTTTTGTCTAGTATTCTGTCTAAAATATGAAGATAAGTAGTCATAGCGGTAATAATAAGGTTTGTTTGCACAACAGCATTGACAGAAGGTTTTTGCTTTTACATAACTCGCTATAAAATTACTAAAATTTGCAAGAATATGAGTTGGATATTTTCTCATTTGCATGTGCTGCTGTTCAATCAAATTTACCTTTTAAGCCTACAGTGAAATTTCATGGATCCACATCCATAAAATATTGAATGGCAGCCAGTGAAGATGCATATCCCGGAGCAAAAAGGTACTGCAATGATTTGAATATTCAGACAATGAGAAATAGATCAACTTTGAACATTCATGTGCTGCAAACTGTTCATTCACTTGCATCTCATTTAACTGTTTCAAAATTGGTGTCACACGAACAGATAATGGAATATGCTTGCAGAAAACATTTCCAATTGGAGTCTTTATGTGAATCACACATTTACCAAAAAGAAAAAAACTCAATCAGATGATAAAAGAGAGACACTGCCATGCAAACAGAGTTGTAATATCTGCAGTTCCATATGTCTGAGTGTAGTGAACTGTACTTCAGAGTGTTTATTTTTAACAACTTTCATTTCAGGCTTTCTTTGATTGAAAATGGTCAGAAAGTTGAAGGCCAAATTAATCTACCCTATCTATGCATTTGCATTTCATTAAAAATAATATATTGGCTGTGAGCAATGAGATAGCCAGGTTTAGAGTTGTTCTTTTATACATATTTAGCATATTTCAAATTGCTCTACCTGTATCATGTACCAGATGTTAGTGATACTATTGAGTACTATTTCCAGCTAGCTTTATTGGTTAAGCTAAGGTACAGTAACTTTTAATATTAGTCTAATGCTAATTAACTTCTGTTTATCCTCTATAAACGTACAACAGTAAATTCAGTTCATTAATCTTTATGCATTTCACTGGCTCTTTTCTTATTATAAGGTTATAGGTATAGTAACGGTTTGAAGTGCATTAGGTGGTGTAATAGTTGCAATTTGAAAGGAATAAAAATAACACATTCAATTTTAAAAACGTGATATTTAAAGGTCCCATGGCATGAAATTATCATTTTATGAGTTTTTTTAACATTAATATGAGTTCCCCTAGCCTGTATATGGTCCCCAAGTGGCTAGAAATTTTGATAGGTGTAAACCAAGTTCTGGGTGTCCTGCTCTGCCTTTGGGAAAATGAAAGCCCAGACGAGCCGATCTGGAATCTTCCCTGTATGTTGTCATACGGGGAACGGTTACCTTCCCTTCCTCTATTCTGCCCGCCCAGTGAATTTGGAGAAAATGGATTCCGTTTATCAGTCGCGATGTCAGCACAGGCTTTACAAACAGACTTTTACCAAATGGATTCGACAGCACCGCCACAAACAGTGAGTAAAAGTGTACATTAGTAATGGGCAATATAAACAATATGCGATATAAACGATACAAAATAGGCCTACGATAGAGATTTTAAGTCTATTGCACTATCGCCCGCGAAATTTAGAGCCACGAGCTGCAACTGGCAGCAATGCATCATCGTATTGGTCATCCTGAGTAAACATAGCTGAAAGCGAAATGGAGGAGCTGGTAAAAAAAGACCGGTGCAACATCCATTGTTTGGACTTCGGATTTAAGCCGTCCGACGCACAGATGAGTGGGCGCGTGCGCACACACACACACACATACTCGCTCACTGTCTTTGTAGTCTCCGCAGTGTTTCCCAACCGGAACCATTTTTTTTTTTCTTTGTAAACTTCTCTTCTCTTCTTGTTAAATTCTCTCTATTTAAGCTCTGCAGCTAGTGTACTTGAATTTTATTTATCTGCAACAATATGTTATAATTACAGTTCCCTTTCGTTCAGTCACTACGACGTAACGTTAGTGACTAACGAATGGGGGTTTTGCTTAGAAACCAATTACCTTCGAGAATTTAACAGCGTCCAATGGCAGTGCCAATGCCATGGGCATGCAGAATTTGCATGCGTAACTCCACCCCACATCGTGGGTATATAAGGAAGTACGCTGGCAACATCGCATTATGTTTCTGCTTTAGAGCCAAGAGTATCTCTTCACTCCTTCAAGCCTGCTAACTGAGTCTTTGTCAGCCTTCGAGACGAGCAGCTTTCCAGAGGCGTTGGTGTTTACGGTGCGTTCCAGCGATCGCATACTGCCTGCCTGCTGATCTGCGCAGTGGTCTGCTAGACAGCTGGTGTGTGGTCCCTGGGCGCTTCGGCGTTCTCTGCGAAGCTTCCTCTTACAAAAGAGCATGCACGTGGCACATCCTTTTCAGGATGTCTCGCCCGTGTACTTCTGGGTGTGGACGGTTGCTTTCATCTTCCGATGGGCACAATCACTGCTTGGTATGCTTGGGCGTTCAGCATGCTCAAGCAGCGTTTGTGGATGCGTCATGTTCCCACTGCGGGAACATGACCATCGCGGTGCTGCGGTCGAGACTCGAGGATCTTCGTAAAGAAGTGAGAGTCCCCTCTACCACACCCCAATCTACCATCTCCACGAGAGGCGGTACTTTGGCTGGTGGTCAGGGTGACCTGAGAGTGACGGTGTGGAACAAAGCCCCGACGCTCATGCCTCGGGCCACACCCCGTGTCCAGACTCATTTGGCGCCCCAGAGGATGATGCAATGTCGGTTACCGCATCACAAGGTGGGCTCAAGTCCTCTGAGGATGATGACTCGGCTGTGCTGCCGCCTTTGGGCGCGCCAGCATTGCCCGAGTCGGACCCAGAGCTGACAGCCATGCTGTCTCGGGCAGCCACGAGTCTTGGGATAGAGTGGAACCCTCCGCCCTGTCCCGAGCGCTCGCGGCTCGATGATTGGTTTTTGGGGGCGCGCGCTGACACCCGTCAGTCCCCGCCCCCAATACCTTTCTTTCCTGAGCTGCATGAGGAAGTTGCGTGGTCCTGGAAGTCCCCGTTGTCTTCCCGCGACTGTTCGGCGACTTCCTCCGCCTTCTCCACTTTCGATGGGGCCGCACACTGGGGTCCCCCCAGTTGAACGTTCTGTTGCGATGCAACTGTGTCCTCAGAGCGCTTCAACTTGGCGTGGTGATCCTAAGCACCCCTCCAAAGCCTGTCGATTCACATCAACCTTGGTGGCGAAATCGTACAGAGCTGCGGGGCAGGCTGCCGCCTCTTTGCATGCCATGGCGATCCTCCAGGTCTACCAGGCCAGGATCCTCAGGGACATGCACGAGGGTGGAGTTGATCCGGGGCTCGTGGACGAGATGCGTGCCGCCACCAAGGTGACCGCACGCTCCCTGGGTCAAGTAATGTCCACAAATGTGGTCCAGGAGCAACATTTGTGGCTTAACCTGGCTGATATGCGGGACAGCGAGCGGACCAGGTTCCTTGATGCCCCCATATCCCAGACTGGCCTCTTCGGCGGGGCAGTTGAAAGCTTCGCCCAACAGTTTTGAACCGCTAAAAAGCAGACTGAGGCAATCAAACATATACTGCCCCGGCAGCCAGCTGCTGCCTCCACCCAGCCGCCGGCACAGTCGCCTCAGCCTGCTCCCCACCGAAGACGCCCTCCTAAGGCTTCCGCCCCTCCCGCCCGGCCCCAGCAGCAGCCTTCACCTGGGCCGGGTCGTGGAGGTCGCCGTAGGAAGGCGTCCCAGTCCGCTCAGCCCGCCCTGCGCCCGATAAACACCAGGCCAAGCGGCGCTCCTGAGACGGACGGCTCAGGGATGGGAAATTCTTTCAGGGAGATGGTAGCAGGACCACTCCTTCCCGGTGGAGGGCCGGGGGAGAATGCTTTGTTCAGCTGCTGGCCCCCGGGTCAGCAGCACCCTATGTTGGTTAAAGAAAGAATTAACACTCCCATCCCTGAGCCACCAGAGATCGGTGATGACAGTGCGCGCCACCCCTCGGGCCTGTTTACAGACGCTCACCCCGTGGTCGAACCTCAGTTTTCTACGGACCGGAGTGTCCTTAGAACGAGTTTCCAGGCATGTTGTTGTATCAACAGATGCCTCCTCCACGGGCTGGGGTGCCATGTGCAATGGACAAGCAGCCGCGGGCTCCTGGACAGGACCCCAGCGCCTTCTGCATGTCAATTGCCTCGAGTTGCTGGCAGTACAGTTCGCCCTGCACCGCTTTCTAACGTTGCTGAAGGGTCAACATGTACTAGTCCGGACAGACAACGTGGCCACAGTAGCGTACATCAACCACCAGGGCGGTCTACACTCCCGCCGTATGTCTCAACTCGCCCGCCATCTCGTCTTATGGAGTCAGAAGCACCTGAGGTCCCTTTGTGCTGTCCACATCCCGGGAGAATCTCGAGCTCTCATCACGAGCTCTCACGGTTTCAGCCACTTCCTGGAGAATGGAGACTCCATCCCCAGACGGTCCAGCTGATATGGGAATGGTTTGGCGACGCACAGGTAGATCTGTTTGCCTCCCACGACTCTTCCCATTGCACCCTGTATAATTCCCTGACCGAGGGCACCTGCGGTAGTCGCTACCATCACTTCCGCTAGGGCAGAGTCCACTCGGCATGCCTATGCGTTGAAGTGGAACCTCTTCGTCACCTGGTGTTCTTCCCGCCAAGAAGACCCCAGAAAATGCTCGATCGGTCCATGCTCTTGTTCCTCCAAGAGGGGTTGGAGCGAAGGCTGTCTCTCTCCACCCTCAAAGTGTACGTGGCCGCAATATCTGCCCACCATGATCTCTTGGGGGACAAAAATGTAAGTCAGCACGACCTGATCATCAGGTTCCTGAGGGGAGCGAGGAGACTGCATCCTCCTCGCTCTCCTCTCGGTCCCTCTTGGGACCTCTCAGTAGTCTTAAGTGCTCTGCAGAGGCCTCCCTTTGAGCCTTTGCTGTTGGTTGATATTAAGTTCCTGTCGATGAAGGCGGCTCTGCTGACCGTATTGGCCTCAGTTAAGAGGGTAGGGGACCTGCAGGCATTTTCGGTTGACGAAGCGTGCCTGGAATTCGGACCGGCTAACTCTCACGTGATCCTGAGACCCCGGCCCGGATATGTGCCCAAGGTTCCCACCACCGTTCCGAGACCAGGTGGTGAACCTGCAAGCGCTGCCTTTGGAGGAGGCAGACCCAGCCTTGGCATTGCTCTGTCCAGTACGCGCTCTCCGCGCTTACGTAGACAGGACGCAGTGTTTCAGGACCTCAGACCAGCTCTTTGTCTGTTATGGTGGAGAGCGGAAGGGAAGAGCTCTCTCAAAGCAGAGGTTGTCTCACTGGATAGTGGACACCATTGTTTTGGCTTACCAGCAGCAAGGTCGACCATGTCCCCTTGGGGTTAGGGCCCACTCCACCCGGAGTGTGGCCTCCTCTTGGGCTTTAGCGCATGGCGCCTCGCTAACAGACATCTGCAGAGCTGCAGGCTGGGCAACACCGAACACATTCGCCAGATTCTACAATCTCCGAGTGGAGCCAGTGTCTGACTATGTACTCGCCTCTACTAGTGGCCGGTAATAGAGCAGGCTCAGGTGTCTTCGCTTGCTCGCCATTCCACTCCACGGACTGGATACGTGTGATATTCTCCTCAGGTGAGCTTCCCCGAGAGCCCTGAGTTCCTCCAGCACTGTCGACGCCGACATCAGTTCAGTCTGCCCTTTCGAGCCCAGACCCTCGTCCGGCCAGGTGCCCCGTGTGCATGGTTCCCCTCCGGCGACCGCCACACGAGTATTTCCACCGTAAGCCTCCTCAGTGAGCAGGTGTCTTTCCCTTGGCAAGTCCCTGCCACCCCTAGGGTTAAAAGTCCACCCTCTGGCTGGTACCCTAGAGTTCTTCCATATGCAGCCCTTAGCGGGTCATATGTGTATTCTCTAAGTCCTCCTCACGGGTAGGCATTTTGGCATATCTCCACTGGAATATGCTTCCCAGTGTACCTTGGTAATCCTGTGATAAGTGGGAGTCCTTCGTCCGTACTAGTCTTACGACAGGGAACTCACACTTACGCAGGGCACTGGAAGACAGCCGAGTGGCGTTGTTACATTGGGACCCCCATTCGTTAGTCACTAACGTTACGTTGTAGTGACTGAACGAAAGGGAACGTCTCGGTTACGTATGTAACTCTCGTTCCCTGAGGACAGAGACGTAACGCCCCTTTGCCCTTTTCTGTTAGTAGCATGAAACTAATCTGTTATTTCAATTTTGATTAGATGCTAGATTAGCGATCAAAGAACACTCTCTTTATAATGTTCAGATCTGTCAATCACACGTTGCGAGTGTATCTGCACACTTGCCCAAACTGCTGTTATAATGAATGACGCTGTTATGCTGCACAACGAAGCTCTTACTGTATTCATGTCGATGTCGTGTTTACTGTTAGTTGTGGTGAAAGCATTTTGTGAGAAAAATAACGTTGCAATGACGAGATCACTGCATTCACGCGATCAACAGACTGCCTGTGTACTCAATGCTCATCACTGAAGCCTTTCATGTGATGGGAAAAGATTGAAAAATTATGCTATAGTCAACACTTTGACGATTCATTTATCTCGACGGCTGTGATGGTAAAAAAACATAGTAAAAGTATTCGAGAGGGGTTCCACATGTTACAAAGTTCGTAGAACAAGGAGGAAGAAGACAGGGTCGGCGTGACTGGGACTCGTGTTTATTCAGAACTCTCAGATACAAACAAAATAAACTTGCGCTCTCAACAACTCGGTACAAGAAAACTTTATCAGCTATCTAGGGCTGTAATCTCCGAGTCGATTAGTCGCTTTATTAGTCGATACGTTCTGACTCGACCAAAATTCAAATTGGTCGATTTTTTGCCTTTCATTTCATTAGATTTGCCGCGTTCATTTAATCAGTTTTGCCCCGTCCATTTCATCTGGTGGAGAGCACTAATTGCTAATGGGGGTGTTTTTAGAGCACCCCTGTTTCACAGGTAACAGTCTGTCTTTAGAACACCCCTCTTGTTTTCACTTCTTTTGGATTAGCCCAACCCACTGGTGAAGAGAAGTCTCTCGCTGGTCCTTTGTTTTTCATTCCCCGCTGGCTCAAACGCACGCCCATAGCGGTAAACTTGAGGAATGCCCATCAACATACACATGAGGGGAAGCGTCACAACACCACGCTTCAGTCGTCCCGCAAAAGTGGATCTGTACTGTCAGTTTCGCCGCGTTCATTTCATCAGGTGGAGAGCACTAATTGCTAATGGGGGTGTTTTCAGAGCACCCCTGTTTCAAAGGTAACAGTCTGTCTTCAGAACACCCCCCTTGTTTCCACTTCTTTTGGATTAGCCCAACCCGCTGGAGAAGAGAGACAGATTGAAGAAGGCTAGTTTGCTGTATATTATTTATTTAATTGGGAGAGCGTTTTTCTGCTCTTGATCTGGCTTGTTTAATAAATATTCCTTTTTTATTAAAGTGGACGTGCCTTTTGTGTTTAAGAATAAAAGCTTTAAGTTAATAGTCTATTCGTGTCTCAGCCGCGAAGCTGAGCTGATCCTGTGTTCGAGCTGCACAGATTGGCTGAAATAATAGTGTCTGTCAGTTAGTATAATACATATGACAAAAACAATTGTCTAAATTATGTTGCATATTCCTCAAAAGTTCTTGTGATGATATCACTAGTTGACAACATAGTACTATATTTTCGGAAATCATAGGCTATGATGGTGCACGTGATGCAACGCTGTCAGAGCCGACAGACTTGTGTGTCAGACTCATTTCAGTGCAAAATAATCAGGTCAAAAACGATTTAATATACTGCAAATAACCTACTAGTTTTTTTTTGTTTATTTATAATTCATTTAGGCAGACAACAAGGCTACCAAGTACTGCGCAGTGAGCAGCTAATTAATTTAACAGTTTTTTTCCTAACGTAATTTTTAGTCGATTTTTAGTCAAACATTTCAGGACTTCAGTCAACCAAGATTTTCTTTGGTTGATTACAGCCCTACAGCTATCTTTCTCCAGCTCTAAGGTCTCTCTGGTCCACATGCAGTCCGTCTCTCTCTGGCAGCACTTGCAGACCTCGCTAAACCACGCCCTCCGCCACATAATCTAATACTCATTTCAAATGCAAAGATGTCAGCCAATCACAGCAGTGGACGTTTTCACTGAAGTCTCACATCAGACACGCCCCTTGAAACTGAGTATTCAAGCCAGAGGGTCAATATCAGTATAAATAAAATGCTTTTTATTTCTAAATAATGACTTTTTTGATGTAAAAACCATTCTAACAATATAAGTACACCACAGGAAACATTATAAAAGAATAAAAACAATCCATGCCATGGGACCTTTAACTATACGTCTAAATGTTGCGTCTAAAAGTGGTAGTTCACCCATAAATGAAATTCTGTCATCATTACTCATTTACCCTCATGTCATTCCAAAAATAGTACACTATTGTTCATCCTTGAAACACAAATTAAAATATTTTAAATATTCTTTCATCATTTTATTTTGATCAATGTGAATAAACACCAAAAATAAATATGTCTGTCTTCAGAAGACCTGGATTAAACTGCTCAATTCATATGGATCATCATACTTTTATGATGTCTTTAAAAAAAATTTGAAGGTTGCGTGGACTTTCAATGGATGAAAAAAAAAAAAAAGAAAGAATATTAAAACTATCTCCATTTGTGTTCTGAAGAGGAACAACATGATGGTGGGTGAGTGAATGAAAACAGAATTAGCATTTTTGGGTGAACAATCCTTTTGGGTGAACAATCCTTTTAACGTCCTATTAACCAGTCACTGCCCTGTAATTTCAGGGTTAAGCTATTATGTAACACTCCACATACAGACAAAGAATATGTGGTATCCAGAGCGTGGGAAGAGTTTTATTTTCATCTCTATCCACACACACAGCAAATGTATGCATGAGCAAATTTGTCCAATGAATTGATCCATGTTGGCATTGCTAACTTAGGGCAATATAGACTTTCACTTGGTTACAGTAATAGGAAACGTACAGTGTAATTTCTGAGACAGATTTATTGAGTTTGGCTAATGTAGGTCATTTCCTCTGAGGGAAATACACATCCACTCAATGTGTTCCTATGACTTCATAAACTTATGACACAGTCCTCTGGTATAAAAAACAGACCCACACAGAATCTGCAGAATTGGAAAGGCCGTCATTCATAAGCGATTTACATCCCAATTGTGTGTTCATTATTAAATATTTGCATTATTTAAATGCGCTTTCAGTTAGTACTCTCGGGTCCATTTAATGCATTCTATTATGTTGGAATTCACAGATGTTTCATAAAGAAATTGTGCAAATTCCACAAATTCTATCTTGATAGATATATATTGGGCGGCAGTGGCTCAGTGGTTCATGTAGGTTGTCTACAAACCGGAAGGTTGGTGGTTCGATCCCCGGTTCCACCTGACCAAGTGTCGAGGTGTCCATGAGCAAGACACCTAACCCCAGCTGCTCCCAACGAGCTGGATGGCGCCTTGCATGGCTGACACCGCCGTCGGTGTGTGAATGGGTGAATGTGAGGCAAGATGTAAAGCGCTTTGGATGGCCATTGGTCTGTTAAAAGCGCTATATAAATGCAGTCCATTTTACCATTTTACCATTCTATCAAGGAAGGAAAGCTGAAAATAACTAAAGATTTACTTAACAGTACTCAAGTACTGCATTTACCTAATGCACCTCAATGTCACTCTTCTATTGTAATATACTTTGATTTTTTTAATGTCAAACCTACAAGCATCACAGGTGAGATGGATTAATACTTGAAGCGAGTAAAAACAAATGTAAGGTTCATTCCCATTTCCCTTTCCCAGCATGCACTGGGGCATGAAAAATGATTAATAGGGTTGCATTGTTTGATTGTAAGCCAGATTTTATTTACATCATTGTTGTTGATCTTGTTGTCATGTTTAGTAAGTAATTTCTATTGCACCTTAGAGGAAACATCGCAAAGTGCTTTACATCCAAAAATAAAAAGTAAACAAAATAAGAATAACAGACAATTAAAAAGATAAAAGACAAAATAATACAGAACAATTTAGACAAAAGCACCTAATATGTTTAGCAACCCATTGTCTTGTATATAAAAAACCTTTTTGAGATACTAAAAATGTAATTATGATAGCACATTATACAGTAAGTCATAGCGACTTGACATTCAAGATGTTTACTACTATTTAATAATGGATTGAACTGAAAATGCAAACTGTGGCCTTGTTTTTTTTTATTGTCTGATCACATCATTATATGCATGTATCGCTAAAGTGCTTGAGTGCTCACTGCTTCTTGTCACCTCAGGACAGCATGTTCTTGTTTTTTAAATAACCTAATAAGGGGGCTTGGGAGGGGTCCGACCCCCCTCACACCTCAGCCTTACTAACAGTAATAACTCCTCATATAAGTGATACTGCAATCTCTGTCATGCCCTTGTGGTTTAACCTGTCATGCCATAGGCTGTTTACTGCGATTAAAGATGCATACATAATGTATGAGTACTTAATGGATTATAATTAAAAATGATCATCCCTGATGATCATATCTCTGACTGATCTGAGACTGAAACTCTCCTATAGGCAACATCATGATTGTAAGTTAGACAGAGGATACAAATTAATTTTATCCAATTGATTTCTATAGAGGTTGGAGCTCACAAAGCCTGCTGAGAAATCTCTCTCTCTCTCTCTCTCTCTCTCTCTCTCTCTCTCTCTCTCTCCATATATACACACTGATCAGGCAAAACATTATGACATTATTGTGTTGTCCCCCTTTTGCTGCCAAAACTGCCCTGACCCGTCGAGGCATGGACTCCACTAAACCCCTGAAGGTGTGCAGTGGTATCTGGCACCAAGATGTTAGCAGCAGATCCTTTAAGTCCTGTAAGTTGCGAGGTGGGGCCTCCATGGATCGGACTTGTTTGTTCAGCACATCTCCAGCGTGATGACTCCGATTGTTCGAATATTGCAATTAAATAATAATTAAATCGATATGTCATCCGCAATAAACCTGTCTCCAGCGTGTTGACTCCGATTGTTCGAATATTACAATTAAATAATACTTAAATCGATATGTCATCCGCAATAAACCCGTCTCCAGCGTGTTGCCTCCGATCATTCGAATATTGCACTTTAATAATTATTTAATCAACATCATCCTCAATAAACCCGTCTCCAGCGTGTTGCCTCCGGTCCTTCGAATATTCCGATCTATTATGACCTCTGACCTGTAAAGCTGCCAGAATAATAATAATCATACGCTGTTTGTTAATTGGCCAGAGGAGAACTGGCACCCCGACTGAGCCTGGTTTCTCCCAAGGTTTATTTTTCTCCATTAGGTCACCTAATGGGGTTTTGGTTTCCTTGCCACTGTTGCCTCTGGCTTGGCGTGCTCAGTTGGGGACACTACATTTTTCAACTAAACATCGAAATAAATCTAATTAATAAACTAAATTAACCATATAAACTAAATTACTGATCTAATTATTGATCTAAAGCCCACACTGTCACCGTATGGAAAATGAAATGAACTGATGACATCAAATGGCTATACAGCTTAATTAAATTATGCTGCATTATTTTCCTGTTTAACACTGTAAAGCTGCTTTGAAACAATCTACATAGTTAAAAGCGCTATATAAATAAAGTTGACTTGACTTGACTTGACATCCCACAGATGCTCGATTGGATTGAGATCTGGAGAATTTGGCGGCCAAGTCAACACCTCAAACTCGTTGTGCTCCTCAAACCATTCCTGAACCATTTTTGCTTAAGGGCAGGGCGCATTATCCTGCTGAAAGAGGCCACAGCCACCAGTTCTGATGCTGACATGCCCACTGTTGGCACTTTCAGTGGTGGACAGGGGTCAGCATGGGCACCCTGACTGGTCTGCAGCTATCCAGCCCCATACGCAACAAACTGTGATGCACTGTGTATTCAGAAATCAGAACCAGCATTAATTTCTTGAGCAATTTGAGCTACAGTTGCTCGTCTGTTTGATCGGACCACACAGGCCAGCCTTCGCTATATCGAAATTATCTAAATATCGCAAATGTACATATCGCAATATGTATATCGCAAGGGCACGCAATATCTGAATGATTTTAATAGGCTACTTCAACATTGTGAAAAGTGTACGTTTTAGGTCGACGCATATAGCAGAAAATAGACTGGGCACACGACTGTTACTTAAGTGACTTGCTTGACGTTAAAAAGAGTTATTAAACACAATAACTTGCGAAAAACAACTTGCAGTCTCGTGCTGTCTGACACACACACCGAAACATGCGCACAAGCAGTTCTTTTTTGTGTCTTGTTACACACTCGAACTGTCAATGCTTTCTTGTCTCATTGAAACAACACACAAATGATATCATTCTGTTTTAAAATTATTATTTTTATATAATTTAAATAGATTTTACACACCTAAAGCAATATCGTATCGCATATCGAATATCGCATTACTAACAAAGATATCGCATATCGCATTTTTCTTCAATATCGCACAGCCCTAGCACAAACGTCAACACAGAAGACAAGTATAGCATTTAAACAAACCTACAAATATACATACACAAGGCCCAAAATAAGCCACAGAACATCACAGGAGGCCACAACAAAACTGAGGGCATGTTAAACACAACGTGACAACACAATCGCTTACAAAGAGCTCTAAACCCTTCACAATACTCTGCCACTAAACACAAAATGACAGAAGCAGACACCAGGGAGTCTCCCCTCAAACACAACATTTTCTCTCGTGGTCTGCGGTCAAAAAAGACATTTACAGTCTGAGGTGTTGAGGTGAAATGCATTTCTATAGTTATCTCTGAAGCAGTAACTGACAACGTTCATCATGATGTGTCTGTTTTTTTTCAGAGGGCAAGAGCATTAATCCTGGCTCACTTGGTACCTAAGGCGAGGTAACACATACCCAAAAGAAAAAACTTTTTAAGAACTTAGTGGTTCTTTAAAAAAGTATAATATGTGTTATTCGTGTAGCGCAGCTGTCATTTACGATGCAAAGAGACCCATATTCAAGCCTTGACCTAATAACCAAATTTAATTACCTGACTTTAAAGCCATTGGTGCTTGTCGGCAACAGTCAGCAGATTGTGGGCAAAGCAGAGTTGATTTCAGATTTCATTTTCAGACACATACTAATTTCTCACTGCAAATTAAGCGTATCAAATGTGTTTTAAATTTTAGATCCAATTATAGAGGCTTCAAGCAATTAGCTAATAAAATTGATCATTTCTTGTGTATTATATGTGGGGGAAAATCATGAGTGTCAAGCAATAGAATTTTCTGGAATAAAGCAAATCATCTGCAGAAGACTTGATTGGATTGACCAAATTTAGACATGTGAATGGCTGATTTCTGCCATGGTGTTTTGGACAAACTTTTGTTGTTGTTGTTGTTGTTGCACTCAAAATTCACAATGCTTCAAACACGCAGTTTGAATGGCCATGACAATTGTTAACACACAAAAATATTCTATCATATCATATTCGTAATTTCCACTGAAACAGGAAGACAGGGCGGTATATATTGAGCAGCACCTCCTCGCTTTTAAAATAGCCAAAAGCGTTTTGCTTATATTACAGCTCGGCCAGCATTGACAGCTTATGACAGCCACAGTCTAATAGATCCAATAGATTATTTTGATATTTGTAGACTTTTATCCCCTGTTTTTTTAAATGTTTGTAATACATAAATAACAGTAATGTGTGGTTGAAAAGATTATTTGTTTGCGAATTCTGCTTCATGCTGTACATTTACATGACAGCTGCTCTACCAGGATCAGCGGCAGCGCGAACGCAGATTTGAATGTTGCAGTGTGATGATTGTACTTTCAAAGGTTAACCAAAGTCTTAGTTTTAAACAGGTTCATATCTCAAGTGTCAGCGGAGCATGAGCAGCATGTGTTTTGTCACTGCCCATATCAATGAATGAAAAAGTTCACATCGGAAGCGTGACGGCCGACCCTCTTTTAGTGCATGTCCACTGGCTGTCCACAGAGCAAGCATTTTCAATTCATTCCTATGGAAGTTGAGCTTTACGCTCATGTACGAGCAAGAAGCTCAACTTCCATAGGAATTAATTGAAAACGTTTGCTCTGCTTGCTTCACGCCAATGGACAAAATACACACTGTTCACGCTCCGCTGACACTTGCAATGTGAAACAGGTATAAAAGACACGGAAGAAAAGTGGTCATTTAGGAATAAGATCACGTGGGTGTCTTTTAACGATTAATCATGCAGCTCTAAGATAACAGTAAGCCTGTTAAAACATATTCATACAAAAAGCCAAAAAAAATTTATTTCATGGGGACTATTAATAAAAGTCAAATAACCTCTTCCGGATGCTCTAGTCTACACAAGTACCAAATATCTGAATTGACATGATTTCCAAGAATGTGTAAAAATCTGTTTAGTTTGTACACTACATAACAGCAATGACTGTACAAATACCGAGACGGTTCACTCATATTAAGATTATATCATATTAAGAGAAACTGCAATGCGCAATATGGTGGAATAAGTCCCGCCCTCTAAATGAAAGAGCCAAATGCCAATTGTAAAGGCATCACTGCAGCTGCTGTTATAAGCTCCGGTTCCCATAAAAACAAGACACACTTGGGACTGCACGTGCATTGGCTGGACCAACCTGATACACTTTGTAACACTATTTGAGTGTGTGAAACATTTATCTGAATGTCAGATTTTGTTGCTGATTTGTTGGGATGTAACGATTCAATTGGAGCCTGTTGAAAATCCATACAAATGTGTGTAATTCAAAGGATGTGGGAAATATACACTCACCTAATGGATTATTAGGAACACCATACTAATACTGTGTTTGACCCCCTTTCACCTTCAGAACTGCCTTAATTCTACGTGGCATTGATTCAACAAGGTGCTGAAAGTATTCTTTAGAAATGTTGGCCCATATTGATAGGATAGCATCTTGCAGTTGATGGAGATTTGTGGGATGTACATCCAGGGCACGAAGCTCCCGTTCCAACACATCCCAAAGATGCTCTATTGGGTTGAGATCTGGTGACTGTGGGGGCCATTTTAGTACAGTGAACTCATTGTCATGTTCAAGAAACCAATTTGAAATGATTCAAGCTTTGTGCCATGGTGCATTATCCTGCTGGAAGTAGCCATCAGAGGATGGGTACATGGTGGTCATAAAGGGATGGACATGGTCAGAAACAATGCTCAGGTAGGCCGTGGCATTTAAACAATGTCCAATTGGCACTAAGGGGCCTAAAGTGTGCCAAGAAAACATCCCCCACACCATTACACCACCACCACCAGCCTGCACAGTGGTAACAAGGCATGATGGATCCATGTTCTCATTCTGTTTACGCCAAATTCTGACTCTACCATCTGAATGTCTCAACAGAAATTGAGACTCATCAGACCAAGCAACATTTTTCCAGTCTTCAACTTTCCAATTTTTGTGAGCTTGTGCAAATTGTAGCCTCTTTTTCCTATTTGTAGTGGAGATGAGTGGTACCCGGTGGGGTCTTCTGCTGTTGTAGCCCATCCGCCTCAAGGTTGTGCGTGTTGTGGCTTCACAAATGCTTTGCTGCATACCTCGGTTGTAACGAGTGGTTATTTCAGTCAAAGTTGCTCTTCTATCAGCTTGAATCAGTCGGCCCATTCTCCTCTGACCTCTAGCATCAACAAGGCATTTTCGCCCACAGGACTGCCGCATATTGGATGTTTTTCCCTTTTCACACCATTCTTTGTAAACCCTAGAAATGGTTGTGCGTGAAAATCCCAGTAACTGAGCAGATTGTGAAAAACTCAGACCGGAATGTCTGGCACCAACAACCATGCCACGCTCAAAATTGATTAAATCAAATGTTTAAAAAATCAAAACATTATTTATGCATTTGTAACTGCAGATTATTCATTTGTCACCTCTGAGCTTATTGAAACAGTCTAAATGCATCTAAATGCCCCTTCAGATGCAGCTTCTGTGTTTCCACTCCAATGCAAAGATACATTTTGTTATTTAATTTGATTGGTAACAGCCCTATAACAGCCCTATTGTGTCTTATTATTATAATTACATTTGATTAAATTATGAAATTGAGATGGGCAAAAGATGATGTTTGTAAACAATTAGGTTTAAAAAATAAAATTGTGAAGGTAAAAATGCCCATAAAAATCTATTGAAACGTATTGGGGGGAAAATCATTTCTGTCACTTCTGTGAATTGATCACCACACAGAATATGATAAATATCAAAAACTTTAGGAGTCAGCTGTCCACAGCAGTCCCAAACCTGCCAAGGTACCAGCACAATAACACACAAAATATAATTTAATTATCGTTAACGATAAAATCCTAGAAAATATAGAGAACATTTTTTGTCAATATGTCGCACACCCCGAATCAAAATGTATCAAAGTAGAATTGTGCAAGGTTGAAAGTTGAAAAATCCCACATAAAAGGCTGGTCTACAGGGGACAGATTTGGCATTCTGCAGGCATTTTAATCATTCATATGCACTTCTTATTTCACTTAGTTTGTATTGTAATAATAATCAATATTATTCTATTAATGATTAGGCAAGTTTAATATATGATGGTGGTCCAACAGTGAGCCTGAAGTGGTGGTCCGATGTCTGGAAATCTGATCTTACAACAGTATCTGGGCTTTTGCAGTTTGGTCCCCCCCAACTTTGAAAATGTCTCCTGCACCCCTGCTGTGACCTTGCTTTACAGGCACGATAGCAACGAGCAAGTTATAGCTATAGCGTTACGGACTGTGCATGCACAGAGAGACACGCAAGACAAACAGATTATATATTTATATAGCAGTCTTTTTATGCTTTAATATTCACAGACACTAGACCATGTCGTGATTTGACAGCTCTGTTTTCGGTTTATTCATCAATCCTTCAAATTGCGCGTTTTAGGTGGTATATGCGTTATACTGTAAATTCCATTGTCATGACTGGATTCCCTCTGCATCACGGAAATCATAAGGCCTTAACCTTAAGTTATAAACGGGACATACCAGTATCTGCATGGAGGGATGTGTTCTCAAATATAGGTAAACGTGTTTGATGCGTTTCCTCCTTTTTCAGCCGCTTTGCCTGTTGTCGAGACAACCACTCGTTTGTTTGTTTTTTCAATATCCAAAGCATTTCCGTATTGCAAATTTTAATTTAACTTTTAAAACGTTAACTTAATTTTAGTCGTGGGATAGAGATTAGAGATAACAGCCTCTGTCTCTGACTGAACGTGGAGCAAGTTGAGAGTCTAGTAAAGTGGAAAGTTGATATGCGCAGGTCTGTGTGTGATAAAAAAATTATTTCCCCCAATACCATAGATAAGCAAATGTACACGGTATGATAATCATGTCTGTTCATACCATGGTATACCGTCATAGTGGTATATCGTTACAGCTGCAATAATATTTTCATGCAGTTAATGCAGTCCAAGAATATCACCAGCTCCTAAACTTTATTGCCAAAAGTATTGGGACACCCCTCCAAATCACTGAATTCAGGTGTTCCAATACTTCCATGGCCACACATGTATAAAATCACCTAGGCATCAGACTGCTTCTACAAACATTTGTGAAAGAATGGGTCGCTCTCAGGAGCTCACAGTGAATTCAAGCGTGGTATCGTGATAGGTTGTCACCTGTGCAATAAGTCATAACCTGTGCATAAGTTATAGATGCAAAGGGTGGGCCAATTCCATATTAAACCCTACGGATTAAGAATGGGATGTCATTAAAGTTCATGTGCATGTAAAGGCAGGCGTCCCAAAACTTTTGGCAGTATAGTGTACAAGCCTAAAGTCATGATTAACTATTGAAGATCAATGGTTCCGGCCCTGAACACAGCCAACGCAACAGGCAGCACAGCCAAGCATCCCAGCAGGCAAGCTCCATGTCTCATCACCTATGCTCATAATTAATGCTCCTGAGGGGGTGTTGGTGAGTAAACAACTTTTTTCCTGTTTAGTTAGTTCACAGTGTTGGAAGCCCATCCTACAGTGAGGAGAGACTTTCATCAAACAACAAATGGCAAGCAGCCAAAACCGCTCAGCCAGAGATTCGCCCTGGGTAGGAGATGCAGGAATCTAAACCAGACAAGAACAGAAAATCACTGAGAATTGTGGGATGATGGTGGGATGAGTTGACACTTAATGAGGTGAGGGTTGAGAACGTAATATATATAAAAAAGAATACGATATCACTCAGCCTTGTAAAAACCACAAGAGGAGATCAGACTTTACTTCAAGCTACGTGTATTTACATTTGTCTCTCACAGATACTTGACAAAAGAGAAGACGAGAGGAGGACAGTTTTTTTGTTTGTTTTTTAAAGGAAAAAATCTTCCCATTTTTCAACAGCTGGCCTCAAGTGCTCTCTTTGCATAATGTTCATTCATATGCATGTGCCTAGAGAAATGTTTGCAGGCATTGTCATTGGATGAATTTGATTACATTAGCAGCTCTAAATTGGGCCCCTTGATGGAACCGCTGTCTGGGTTTGCAAAAGGAGCCATTGCACCGGAATGGGTAAGTGTGTCAATGCCACTGACAGATTCCTCAAAAAACAAAAACATTCACTATTGCTCCAGACTCTGTAGTGGTCCCTGCTTATGCAAATTACACTGGAAAAGCAGTTAATCAGACTAGAAGACCAAATCTTTACGCCTTGGCACCTCTGAAGTGGCCACTTTCAATCAATCTAGAAGGAGCGACTGATGCCTCGCTTTCTCAGCCGAGTCTGATGAACTGAGATCAGGTCACGTATTTCCTTGCAAACATGTCAGCCTCGACCTATCAGCATGGAAAGTCATTTTGGAGGTGTAGGGCTGTCCAAATAAGTTCCGAAGTGTTATCTAAAATCATCACATTACCACAAGATGAAAGAAAGCGAGAAAGCAAGAAAGCGAAAACTAATAAGGCACAGGTGTGGAGATAACATATCTCCACAAAGGTCCATCCATCATCTTCCGCTTATCCGGGGCCGGGTCGCGGGGGCAACGGTCTAAGCAGAGACGCCCAGACTTCCCTCTCCATAGCCACTTCCTCCAGCTCTTCCGGGGGAACCGCAAAGTAGTTTTTTTTATTTGCATTCTGTGTTTATTTTAATTTAATTTTTTCCCCTCCACAAAGGTGTAGGGGGAAAAAAACACAAAATGCAAATAAGAGAGGATTTGAAAAAATAGTAATGGGTGTTCAATTGGCTTCACCTGTAAACAAATATCCAGATGGAACTAATCTTTAGCTGCTCAATACTCCTCTTTCTCTCACTGTAATAAACCTTCTGCTCTCTCATGGGAGGTCATCCAACTCATTTCACAGTAAATTACAGTAAATTAGCATCTCCTTTCACCTGATGAGCAGATCTTTGTGAGATCTCTTGAATGAATGTGTGATGAATATTTGAAGAGTGTCACTGACTGTGTTTCTCACTAGGGTGCATGTGGGGTAAGGGTGGGGTAAGGGTGGGGCTTACTAAAGTTGTCCTTTAATGGGAAAAAAATACGAGATTAGATAAAACAATTATAACAAAACAAATTCTGCTGTAACAATAACAAAAGGCCACAGAAAAAATGACTGGAAAGAAATCAGTGAAGCTGACACACAACCTATGTTATTTCAAGGGGTAATTTGGTTGTGATGATTTATATTTCAAATACAAATATGAACATGAACATAACCATGAAAGTTTTTACTGATGCAACCCATTCCAGAGTCTTATTTTCCTGCACATTAGTTGCATTGTCATAAACCAGTCAGGAAAAGGTTTAATACAGATTATTTTAACAACACAGTAATAAAAAAATGCAACATTTTGTAATAGCAGTTGTAGTATATGTACTAATATTGTCCTGAATTTGGTGGAAATCACAATGGGTCAGGTTAAGGATAAGGACTGTATTACATGTAGCTTTATTCTGGAAATTTTACTGGCTACTCTCCCAATCACATGTAGCTGTATGTGATGAGCTCTTTCTAAATAAAAGTAATATAATTTGCATGTCCTTCAGTGAAGATTAGAAAAAAACTAATTCCTTTTTCAACTCATTCATTATTTATTATTGGGAGTCATAGATTAGAGTAAAAAAAAAAGCACAACACAACCGATCCCAAATGTTTCTGTCCACCTTCGTATAACTTCCCCCATTCATTTAATTTGAGTTTTTTTTCCTACAGGGCTATATTACAGCACGCCTTCATTCTGCAGACTATGCACACACCTACTGCCTATATACACACAAGATTATTAAATATTTGGGGGTTGGTAAGATTTTTAATGTTTTTGAAAGGAGTCTCTTATTATGCTCAACACGTCTGCATTCATTTGATCAAAAATTCAGTAAAAATACAAATCTGATGAGTAGAAAGATCAGAACGGCATTTATTTGAAATAAAAATCACTATAACACTATAAATGTGTTTACTGGTACTTTTGGTCAATTTAATGTATCCTTACTAAATAAATGTATTAATTTCTTTAAAATTATTTTGGACAGGGTTACACTTTATTTTGATAATCCACTTTAGACATTCTACTAACTATAAGTGACTTTGCATCTACATGTCAACTAACTCTCATTAATGTGTAGCTACGTGTCAACTGACTCTTATTAGTATTAGTAGACTGTTTGGTTAGGGTTAGGGTTTGGGTTAGTAGAATAGCATGTACTTGCAAAGTTACTTATAGTCAGTAAAATATCTGTTGAGGGACCATCAGAATAAAGAGTTAGCAGATGTTAAGCAGGCAGTCTACTAATACTCTAATGACTGCTAGTTGGCATGTAGTTGCAAAGTTACCTACTGTTAGTAGAATGTCTAAAGTGGACTATCGAAATAAAGTGTTACCAGGATTTTTATTTTATTTTACCTGTGTGATATATATTAGGAGTCAATGCACATTCAGGTTTTAGCAGGTGACGAGTTTTCATGGAGAGAAAGCTTATCCTATTTCTAAGGTGCAGATGAATAGCAGTAAAAGTGAGGGGGCAGAGAAGTAAAGCACAGAGAGCTGTTCAGAGAAAGTTACACGCTAAGTCACATTTCATTTTCAATAGGAAGGTCGAGTGGAACAAAAAGCGGCCGTGATCCCATGAAACAGCCATGGATAAGTGAGAAGTGGAGTGTGAGTCTGTTTTTATATCGCCTTGGTTTAAACCCAGATAAGCCTGTGTAACAATGCACCCCCTATCTGAATACATGCAAGTGAATATTATTTGTTTTGCAGTCTTACAGTATTAACAGAATTATTCTTAATTGTCAGTTTTACAGTTTGTATGAAATGTTCCAATAAGATAGAATGCAATTCCAAAGTGCAGATTGTAATGCTGTAAATAGAAATGTAAACATATTTCACTTTGTCTTGTTTTCTTTATTCTCTTTCGTTCATAACTAATGCACAGCTTCAGACTTCAGTTTACATCACATACGTGTATCCTTTGTGTGCATATGCTCCTCATGTACCTCATGTGTCCTACTTTACTGTAAGACTAGAGTATTACATATTCCAAAAGTTTTACACAATCATAAGGCAAGAGAAAAAAAAGCTGACAAAGATATTCCACGTGGGCCATGAGAACTGCTCCCAGATGGCAAACTCAATTTCACATCTAAGCATCATAATAGCTTGCCAAACACCTTGCAGCCCCTCTCTGCTTTCCTGCAGCCAAATATCTGCTACTGCTGCTCTTTTTTTCAAACCTTTAGCTGTGTAAGTATGTGTATATGGGTCACTGAGTGTGGTGGTAAACATTTTGTGGCTAGAATTCATGCTGAACTCTGCAAAAACCTTGGACAGGAAAAAGTCGTTCTAAGGCGAAAGTCTGAGGATAATGAATTAATTGAGATTATAGCTATGAAGTGAGCATGTGGCACACTGTGCATTGCTGTAAAAAGTAGTGGCAGACCGATATATCAGCGAGGCTTGGATATTTGGCCATGCCTACTAGGCTGATTAACAAAGATGTTTCAGCTCTAAAATCTTCAGATATAAATAAAATAATAATAATACTAATAATAAAGTGAGTGACATGTGAAAGCCAAATATGGTAACCATGCCATACTTTGTCCTCTGAATTTAGTCTCAGCCCCAGACGACATGCCCACGGACCGTTGGCTGAACGCATTGACTGTAAAAAAAGATGGACGATGCGCCTTCACTCTCTTCCATTAAAGTAAGTAAAGCCACCAGTGTTCAAATATGGCGCTGACATCTTGGGTCTTGAGTCTGCGGAGTAGTCAGTGCGAAGTGGAGCCGCGATATCTTTTTGTGAAATAAACTGTTATGGAAATGTAGAGAATAAAGTTAAAGCTCCAATCTCCTCCCGAAGTTCCTGAAAAAAGTCTGTTGGTGCCTCAGTAGCCACATTTACATGCACACTTTTTTGTCATTCATTCGATTAAAATCATTCCGATTGAAAGATTCGATGGACTGAACCGATTTGGTGTTTACATGTGCTGATGCTTTCAATCGGAATCATTTTGTGACATGCGCACACAGTTTGTCTGCCGCGTCAGATTCGTAACGTTGCCAGTTATAGTAACTACGACGTTCGTGGATCAATAGTTCTGTGTTGGAAATTTTTATATTTATTTATTTTTCTGTGGGCGGATATGCAGTAGTTTAACCTAATTTATGTCCTATACAATGGTTATTTCAAAAGCTGTGAATGATGAATGCGGAATCAAAATTAATTAAATTCATTTATATAGAAAAACACAAAATAAACAATAAAATACACCCAAATTATTAATAAAAACAGGACATAGGCTACGGTGAAACATGAATGAAAGCATTCAAGACGTGCTCCGCATCATTACTAGCAGATACATAGCCTACTAAACGCATAGATATTTCAGATGATTAAGTTAAGATACCATAATCACAGAGGTATTAATAGTAATTAAAGTAGACTGTGGGTAATGTTACTTAACCAATTTGAAGCAGTTGTTGAACTTTTTCATATATATAACTTACGAGAAACATAGAGAAATGTCGATACGTCCTCTCCAGCAGCTTGAATGTTCCCCATTGCCATGGCAACTCTCAATGGCCACCAGGACTTGTACAGTTTTATAAAAGCTATTTATTGTTGATTGTAAAGTGTAAGAATCCCCTCAGAAAAATACATTCTTCTGTCAGGCACAGTTTAAGCCTAGGACAAACGCTGTCAAGATATGGTGTAGCCAGGCTATGTTTGTGTCATTATTCCAACATTATATGTTCATAACTCCTGACAAAATTAAAAGTTTAATACAGAAAAAATAACTTTCCTCTCTTGTCAACATTAGCCTAGTGAGTGCGGTGCTCGCTCTTCAGTTATGGAGGCGCGTGCGCTGTATATCACGTCACAGAAAGACGTACACTCAAAGTAATGGGATCAGATCGTTTACATGGAGGAATTTTCTGTTTGACCGGTTCATGAAAAGTTTTATCCCACCCCTCTTTCCCTATCCCACCGATTACAATTTCATTCGGTTTGGGCATTTTTATTCCAATTGAGGTGTTTATATGGAGCATGTTCATTCGGATAGGACTTTTAAACCGATTACAGTGCTCCATATAAACGCACCTAGTGCCTACTTCGCTCAGAGAAGCCGTCAATCTCAGCTGTCTATCATAACCCCATGTTATTATAGCATCAAATAACTAACTAAAACCAAACTTATTTAAAGAACGAACACTTGAACTAACATCAGTGTGAGAAAAACTGCTTGAAATGACAGAAACCAGCTTTGGAAAAAAAATCTTAGAAGTGTAATTTGATTGTTTAGTTTGTCTATGTCCCATTAAATTTCATGGAGAGGGCGGGGTTTATGACCTATACTGCATCCAGTCATCTGGGGGCGATCAAGGTGCTTTGGCTTCACTTTTCAGGACTTGTGTGGCCCACTTGGCTGAATGTCTGATGCATATGGCACACTTATCTGGAAACACTTCAGAATATCAAGTCATCATGTGAAATCGTGGACACACACCTGGAGCAGTGGGCAGCCATTCATTGCGGTTGGGGGTTTGGTGCCTTGCTCAAGGGCACCTCAGTCATTTCCTGAAAGTACTGAAAATCAAACCCGCGACTTTCGGGTTACAAGTCTCTAACCATTAGGCCATAACTGCCCCTAATGAATGATGAATATTATTAAAGGGTACATAACACACAAAGTTTCTGCCAATCTCATGTTAATCTTGAGTACCTATGGAGTAGTATTGCATCCTTCATTTCTCTGAAGAGTTTTTAGTTTTATCATATTTATAAAAGACAGATATGCTGCACTGATTCTTTCCGAAAACAGCCGAACTTGTGGAGGCGTGCAGTGGGCGGAGCAAAAGAGTCACGAGCACACACACAGACACACACACACACACATGTATATACAGTGAGGAAAATAAGTATTTGAACACCCTGCTATTTTGCAAGTTCTCCCACTTAGAAATCATGGAGGGGTCTGAAAATGTCATCGTAGGTGCATGTCCACTGTGAGAGACATAATCTAAAAAAAAAAATCCAGAAATCACAATATATTCTTTTTTAACTATTTATTTGTATGATACAGCTGCAAATAAGTATTTGAACACCTGAGAAAATCAATGTTAATATTTGGTACAGTAGCCTTTGTTTGCAATTACAGAGGTCAAACGTTTCCTGTAGTTTTTCACCAGGTTTGCACACACTGCAGGAGGGATTTTGGCCCACTCCTCCACACAGATCTTTTCTAGATCAGTCAGGTTTCTGGCCTGTCGCTGAGAAACACGGAGTTTGAGCTCCCTCCAAAGATTCTCTATTGGGTTTAGGTCTGGAGACTGGCTAGGCCACGACAGAACCTTGATAGGCTTCTTACAGAGCCACTCCTTGGTTATCCTGGCTGTGTGCTTTGGGTCATTGTCATGTTGGAAGACCCAGCCTCGACCCATCTTCAATGCTCTAACTGAGGGAAGGAGGTTGTTCCCCAAAATCTCGCAATACATGGCCCCGGTCATCCTCTCCTTAATACAGTGCAGTCGCCCTGTCCCATGTGCAGAAAAACACCCCCAAAGCATGATGCTACCACC
The DNA here is from genome assembly GCA_023566225.1 of Romanogobio albipinnatus. NCBI lineage: Eukaryota > Metazoa > Chordata > Actinopteri > Cypriniformes > Gobionidae > Romanogobio > Romanogobio albipinnatus. The sequence continues at coordinate 26,320,646 of CM042240.1, forward strand.
CCCATGCTTCACAGTAGGGATGGGATGGTACTCATCATTCTTCTTCCTCCAAACACGTTTAGTGGAATTATGACCAAAAAGTTATATTTTGGTCTCATCTGACCACATGACTATCTCCCATGACTCCTCTGGATCATCCAAATGGTCATTGGCAAACTTAAGATGGGCCTTGACATGTTCTGGTTTAAGCAGGGGAACCTTCCGTGCCATGCATGATTTCAAACCATAACGTCTTAGTGTATTACCAACAGTAACCTTGGAAACGGTGGTCCCAGCTCTTTTCAGGTCATTGACCAGCTCCTCCCGTGTAGTTCTGGGTTGATTTCTCACCTTTCTTAGGATCATTGAGACCCCACGAGGTGAGATCTTGCATGGAGCCCCAGTCCGAGGGAGATTGACAGTCATGTTTAGCTTCTTCCATTTTCTAATGATTGCTCCAACAGTGGACCTTTTTTCACCAAGCTGCTTGGCAATTTCCCCGTAGCCCTTTCCAGCCTTGTGGAGGTGTACAATTTTGTCTCTAGTGTCTTTGGACAGCTCTTTGGTCTTGGCCATGTTAGTAGTTGGATTCTTACTGATTGTATGGGGTGGACAGGTGTCTTTATGCAGCTAAGGACCTCAAACAGGTGCATCTAATTTAGGATAATAAATGTAGTGGAGGTGGACATTTTAAAGGCAGACTAACAGGTCTTGAGGGTCAGAATTCTAGCTGATAGACAGGTCTTCAAATACTTATTTGCAGGTGTATCATACAAATAAATAGTTAAAAAATCATATATTGTGATTTCTTTTTTTTTCTTTTTAGATGTCTCTCACAGTGGACATGCACCTACGATGACAATTTCAGACCCCTCCATGATTTCCAAGTGGGAGAACTTGCAAAATAGCAGGGTGTTCAAATACTTATTTTCCTCACTGTATATATATATGACTTTCTATAAGGAACACAGAAAGAGAATTGAGAAGAGACAATTTATAAACCAAGCAATAGATGGAGTCAGTCTTAAAGCTGGTTATCACAATAGCGTGAGCTTTATTATAGAAATGTACGGCTTAATTATTATCTGGGATTATTACGGGGATTATCTTAAAACAGTCCTTTCTAATTTTCATTAAACACCTGCTATCTTAATGGGTTTAGGATGACAAGCATGTCTGTATACTCTAATTGCTCATTGCGACACATTACCATGCATATAATACAGATAACCTCGATCTTCACTGTGGCACAAGGCCAAAACGTACACGTTTTGGTATTCAAATCCCAAAGTCTGAACTGCCACCGATTCACACAGAGGATCCAACCTGTGACTATGATTCTTGTGTTATGTCACGGTGGACTGGGCCTCTGATGTGAAGAATGCATATGTAGCTGTGAGATATTTTTGGGGCTCAGCCTTAATCCAGATTCTCTCCCTGTGTGCCACAGCATCTGATGAATAATGAATGAGACAAGAATCCAGGCCAAGTGTGCCAACCTCCACTCATCAGGAATCACTGGGATGGGCGTGAGGAGAACTCAGAAGCAATAGCGATGATCGATCATGAAAACACAGTAATTGCATGACTTGACCTTTTGTTGAGACATTTCACACTGATCCCAATTCAGCAAAACATGCCAAATGTGGTCTCGTTTTCAATTTTGGGCTTGGTTACAGAGTCGATTTCAACGACCTTGCTTCAGGTGGCAATTTGTTTCAACAAGACACAGCTTGTTTCGAGAAAGCACAGTGGACACTCTTCCTTTCAAACAGTTAGACAGAAAGCAATTGAATGAAAAAGAAAGCATTTTTACCATACTTTGACATAGCGCCTTAAAAATGCAGAACAAAAACACATCACGGTTGTCTTGTCTAGGGGGTTTTCAAACTGATGTCAAAGGACCCCCAGGGAGCCACAGGAGTGTTCTATGTAGTCTGAGAGAAAGTTTTTTGTTGTTTTAACAAAATGTATATGAAGCACTATTTTATTCAAGAGCATGTTGTTGTGTCTTACAAACTAGTCTGACCAACTAGCAGTTAGCCAAGTCTCAATTGAATGGAACAGCCTTAAGCCCGGGATACACTGCACAATTTTAGCAATCCTATAAGATCGTAACAGATCATGCCGATATTTACTTGGGTGACATGCATGTAGACTGGACGATAACGACACCTATTAACTAATTGGCTACGATGCACTTTTATATTCATAGTTTTCAGTCGCGGAGGCTCGGAGGGAAAAATTGCCATAGAACTCCTTTGAACTGCAGGACAAGCCTGTCAAATTTCCATCTTAAAACAAAAATGTGTGAACAAGATGCACGTTTTTGGCACTTATGATCCACATACAGCACCTGCTGCACTGTTTTAATTACTAAAAACAATGGGACGTTCTAAAACATTCAACGTGAAAAACACTATAAGGTGGGTTGCACCAATAATGATTGGTAGTGGTTTTATTTTAAATCGAGTTGTTGCACCACTTAATTTTAAACAGATTAATTATGCAGTAAAACCGTTAATTATAGAGCTGAAAGTCCATGAACAAAACTAAACAGAATGGTGACAGTTATAAAAGCCTCGTCCAAATGATGTTTCCACCAAATTGAAAGGGATGGTGTAGTTCTTAAATAGATCTAAAAAAAATAATAATAATCTTAGTCGTATTCAAAAATATCTGTGCATGTGCGCAGTGATTAGTATGTTTACATATAACTAACGAACATGTGTAATTACATCTTATGAACCGGTCAGTGGAGGAGAATGATTATATACTAAATATTAAAGGTCCCATGGCATGAAATTTTCATTTTATGAGGTTTTTCAACATTAATATGAGTTCCCCTAGCCTGAATATTGTCCCCAAGTGGATAGAAATGTTGATTGGTGTAAACCCGAGTTCTGGCCGTCTCTCTCTGCCTTTGAGAAAATGACAGGCCAGACGAGCCAATCCTGAAGTCTCCTGGTTTGACGTCCAAGCAGGAACGGTTACCTCCCTTTCCTCCGCCCAGAGAATCTGGCACGCCCATGCAAACGCTCGAGAGATCATTCCTTGTGAACGAGTGAATGCTGGCAGTTTCTCAGTGTTTGGATGTACAAATGAAAACAGAAGTCTTTTTTCAGTTCCTTCTGATCTGTGATCAGTAATTTCTGATGTGTAGATAATTATTTATTATTCGTGCACACAATGCGGCTTCTCTCTCTCCAGACAGAACGGTGTTTTCGTGTTTTCTATCTTGTGAGTCAGTGTTTTTGTACGTCCTCGTCGCGTCTACCAGTTCTAAAATGTGCATACAGTCATGAGTTTCTGCTCAACATCGGCCTCACACACGCCGAAGCTCGGGCTGCACTGGCCGTTGGCCTTCAACATCCCCGACCCCCAGTACTGCATCTGGCCCACAGCGGAGGCACCAAACGCGGCGTGAGATTAAGCAGAAGGGGGGTAAGTTAAGCGTGAGCATATTCGGGCTAGCCAGCCTAGCCCCACAATAAACTGGATTACATTCGATTACTGCTGTTGTGTCTTTGTTTGCGCTGTGTACTCAACGCGCGTCACTGACGCTTTTATTTTATTTTAAAAATAATGCTATTATCAACACTTACTTTTAACTCGTTCATCTCGACAGCTGTAATGGTACTTTGCATGTGTTACAAAGTTAGTAATAATGATGAAGACGGACTCGGTGTGACTGGGACTCGTGTTTATTCAGAACTCTCAGATACAAACACAATAAACTCGCGCTGACTGACAGCGCTCTCATAATTCAGTAGGTACTATAAATAACTTTGTTAGCGATCGCTGAGCTCCGTCTCTGGTACGTTAGTGATGTCCGGTTCGCGAACGATCTTTCTTTTGAACCTGTTCTTTTTAGTGAACCGAATCAGTTCACCAAATCGGACTGAATCGTTCTAAACGGTTCGCGTCTCCAGTCAGCGCAGATCCATAATTTACTAAAGTTACTAACTTTCTGACATGAGTGACAGTCCCTCCGACTAGAAATAGACTAATAACCTGAAGTATATGCTGTAACTACAACAGTTCAGACATGCTGAGAACTGATGTGAAGTGAACTCAGGTCCATCCGTCTCTCTGGCAGCAGCTCGTGCCTGCTCGTGCCTCGTAGACCAAGTTAAACCACGCCCCCTCCGCTCATTTAAAATACAAAGATGTCAGCCAATCACAACAGTGGGCGTTTTTACTGAAGTCTCACAGCAGACACGCCTCTTGAAGCAGGGCATTCAGCCACAGGGCAAACAGCAGTATTGAAAAAATGCCTTTTATTTCTAAATTATGACATTTTATGATGTAAAAGTCATACTAACAATATAAGTACACCTCAGGAAACATTATAAAATAATAGAAAAATGCCATGCCATGGGACCTTTAAAGAAACACTCTTCTAACATATTTGTAGATTCAAATGTTTAACGTCCATATAACTTTCAGAATCTTACATGTAAACATATCTATTGTTCTGTCTCAACTTCTGCCAAATTGTTCTTGTTCTGTCTTTTTTTTTTTCAACTTGATTGAAAATCAACTGCCTTATTATGAGCACAACAATGTCCTGCTTATGTATTCCACAGGTGCCTCCATTTAAAAGGACATTCCAGAGATAACAAAACAGCACAGTAGGTTTTTTTCCAACCATCAAAGATAACTATTCAAAGAACAGTTTGAAAACAAACAGTTGTGGAGAACAGAAGCCCTAATAAATGTTGATGCATTAAAGAAGAGGCTGTGGAGTGTCTCTCAAACCTCAGTGGATTATTGATCTACGGACTGAGGGATTCTGCAGTCCTCCTGTTCTGGCCTCACTGAAGTGTCCTGAGCACCACAATCTGTGTTAATGCCTCAAACACAGCTCAGCGGGAGAGGATGAAAAATGGGGAAAACTGGAGCAAAGGAGAGGGAGGAGTAAAGAAACTGTCAAATTTGTACAAAAAGGAAAAAAAGGGGATTGGAGATTGCATTCCAGTCTCCCGGTAATGCACCCACAACTTTTCTGAAAAAAAAAAAGAATTATGCCCATTCAAACTTTGCCCCCTCAGATTTTTGAGCCAAGTGGATCCTGAAAGCTCCTGAAATAAAAAGATTATAATAAACATAATAGCAATTATTAAATAAATAAAAAGGTTCATTTAACACTGAGTAATTGGTTGATTTATGCTACCTAGACTGCTGGGTCATTTTGTTAGGTTACTTAGACAATGTTGTGTAGTTTTGCATGCAAGTTTCTCTGACAGTAGAAATGATGCACCTCTTCACAGACTATAGTAACCAACTGCTGCTTTGCAAAACTGGATTAAACAGGATCAGTAATGGTAATTTTTCTCCTGTCCCGAGAGCAAACTTCCTGAGGTGATCTTCCTGAATAACTATAAGGTTTGTATACACTTGTGGATCAAATGACTGAAGAGACAAAAAAAACATGTAGTTTCAACTTTTTTTTCAATTACATTTTTACTGTCAGTTGATTTATGCTAGTTCAATATTTTTTGGTTAATATTTCCAGATTAAATTACACTATACAACCACTGTGTTTACATGATACATATAATTTTGGATGAATATAGTTTTCAGCATATTTTTTACATTTCAATTTTTAAAAATTAATTAATACAACATTACATACATTTAAACTCATGTGACAAATATTTTGAAAATAAACATTTAACATTTAAAAGTATAACATTTTCCGTAAAGTGTAACACACTTGACCCAGTCACTAACCCAATGGCTGGGTAACAGAAAACCAACACTGGAAAAAAAGAACCCCCCCAAAATATCCCAACAGGCTCAAACATGCAGGATCTCAATTCGTCAGTTCAGTTCTGACGTAACGTAGAATGCGACTGACTGAAAGGGAGCCAGCGTTTGGGTACGTTTTTGGCTAAACCACTTTGCTGGAAATCACAGATTCACACACTCCAATCCAGTCGCTGCTTTCATAGATCATTATCATCTTCTTTTAACTGAAATTGAAAGTTAAACCACTCTCATGTTGCTACAAACTCAGGTTATTTTATTTAGTAGAACACAAAATCAATTATCAAAATACAGTGGTGGCCAAAATTATTAGAACACCTGATTAATAAGATCTGAAAATATTTACCTTTTTTGCCTTATTTCATTTCATAGTGTTCATGAAACAGATGCAGATGGTTGCTCTGACCATCAAATATCAAATGAAGTGAGTCGTACTGTTTTGATCCACTTTAATATTTGGTATGTCCACCTTTTGCATCAATTACAGCAGCACATCTCTCTGGCATAGTGTCAATATATTTCCTCTGAGAACTTCAACACTAATGTTATCCCATGCCTTCTGCAACTGAAGCCAAAGGCTTTCCTTTGAATGCATAATAGATCAGTCCAGTTTATTTTCCAACTCGCCCCAAATGTGCTCGATGGGGCTGAGGTCCGGACTTTGAGGGGGCCAATCCATCATTTTCAATGTTCCAGCAGATTCCTTCCGTCGCAGGTAGTTCCGGCAATAGTTACAAGAATGTTTCGGGTCATTGTCCTCTTGGAAAATAAATCCAGGCCCAATAAGACGACTCCCAGATGACAAGTGTTCTAATAATTTTGGCTACCACTATACATGATGAGCATTTGCTTGTCAAGACAAGCTGGTTTATTGAAATGTGTATTATATACATGTAATCATGATGTTAATGCTGTTATGTACATACATTTAAATAGGTTTGGCCTCCTTGCATGCTACCACTACAGATCCGTAGCTTCTTAGTTGTTAAGACATATTTCGTTTTCTTTGGTCATGGCTCAGCAAGGACTGCCGTTGGTGCACCCCTAAAAACACAGGTGAACAATGCCGTGTTTCTGATGTAACGTTTAGAGTGGCAAACTGACGCAGTCTGTTCTCTTGCTACTCTTCTCACGTCCACATAAACAGAGGATCAAGCCTCTGTATGAAAAGCATCTCGCTCATCTCACAGCTGGTCTGTTTACCTGCTCTACACACAAGCAGATTAATACTCCCCCCCCACCCTCTGTCTATCTTATCTCATAAACACATGCACACACACACACACAGCTTAATGCTCTCTGTTTCAATATGTCAGCTACACACAGGCGCACACACTGATATGACATTCTGTTTAATGTCTCTGCAGTTAAAAAAAAATTAAATGGCTGATTCTTAAGGTGCTCAGACACAGCTGTTGGCTCTGTGCTCTTATGACTGCTATGGGATCACCTTGTAAAAAAAACGATCCTCATCCAATCTAAACTTTAATGATATGTCTGATATGTCATGAGACTCAGGTACGAGATATGACCTCATCACCAGACCCACAAAAAATCTGTGTAAAATGTATTTAGCTATGAATGACAGGGTAGTACCCTCAGTTCAGTTTAACACATTTTACAATGGCTAAATCTAGGGATGTAACGGTACGTTTTGAAGTCACAGTTCGGTACGGGTTCGGTACAGCAGTTTTACAAAATTGCTTTTTATTTATTTTTATTCAACAGTGGTTTTCTGAAAAAATGATGTCTGTCCTTAAATTAATTTTAAAAAGTCCCTTATAACTAACAGTTTCTTAAAGATATAGCTGTAAACTATATAGGGAGCCCTTACTTACACAATGCTATAATATTAAAGGTTAATAACAGAGCCCAAAATATTGGCCTAAATTCAGTTGCTATTTATTCTTATATATAATAATCAACATTCATAAGCTTCACATAATACAGTTTTTGCATTAACTTCTAAATCTAATTATAATTTTGTTTTTCTCCAATTCATTGTTGAAATATAATCATTTATACACAGTGGCTGTCATTTTCATGACAGACTTATTTAAACATACATTAAATAAACAAGACATCACTAACAGGTTAAGTAGAATATGATGAATATATACGCTAATATAATGCAAATATTTAGCAAAAGAGTTCGTTTCTCTAGTGAACTCACAGCTGTGGACACTGAATGACTTCTGAGATGTGATGCTATATGACATTGTTTACAAGCTGTTTTATTGTCTTTCCGCGGTTGAAACAACGATTTTGATACATATCACACGACACATGATACATATCAGTAAGTTATAATGCATCCTCAACATACCTTAAGAGATATTAATTCATGTTTATTCTTTAGGAAGAGATGACACTCTTCGCGTTCACACAGCGCTGCCGCTTGAACTGACACGCCTATAGAGTGATCAGTCACGTCACATTAAAGAGCGTCAAACGGCATTTATCGTTTGAATTGATGATGATAAAAGGGACAGAATACTTCATATGTTCTTGTGGGAACTTGGATTGAAGTGTGTTCTGCGCTTTAAACAAGCCGACTGTAAACTGTTAAAGATTGCGTTTGGAACCGTTCGGTACACATGTGCACCGAACCGAAAGTCCTGTACCGAGACGGTTCATGTGCGTCGGACTGGGGGTAAAACCAGTACTGATTACCAGGGCCCCACGGGGAGAGAGGGCCCTTGAAAAGTCTGGAATATATTTTAACATGGAACATGTGGGCCCATCAGGAATGCCTATGCCCGGGATCTTGTGCTACGCCCCTACGTGTACCGTCACACCCCTAGTGAAATCCATTCTGCAGATTTTCTTGCAAAATCATCTCAGATAATGCAAACAAATCTACAGGTTCTGTGTGAGCCTGTTTATGACTGCCAGATTACAGGGGGTGTCAGTGATAGATTAGCTGTTGGTGTAACTAAGACAAGCAATAGATTACAGGGACAGAAGCAGACAAACGGTTAATGACCTAAAGCTAAGATACAAACTACAAGGTTGAAGTGTTATACATCACAATCAAGACCCTGCTCAGGATGAAATGTGTCTGCCAAGTGGCACAGAAAAATCAAGGGTTTAAACGATCCTGGTATGTGTCCTAAGCCATGTGTGCTGGCTTCAGTCTGCTGCATCAGGACTGATGTCACTTGAGGATTAGTCTTGATTCCCATCATTTGTTGTTCCGTCAAAAGTCTAATTGAGGCTAAACGTGAACTACAATCAGATCGGACACAGTTGACCACAATGGCAACAGCAGAAAATCCCACCTGCTGATGCCACATCATAATGCTTGTCTCCATTACTCAGTGAACAAATGATACATTGACAATAATGATACACACACAAAACCCCAAAACATATTTTCTCACCAAAACTATTCACATCAGTTTATTCACATTCAATTTAATTAATCTCATTGGTTGATCAGAAAGTGAACCAACAAAAAGACCTACATCCTATCTGCACTACAGTGCACAGTAATTTGGTGTGAAGAGGTCCACAGGGATGCATGGTTTCATTCTAAAATCTAGTTTTTCCCCAAAAAAATTAGGACAAAAATCCACACAGCACAGTGTGACAGAAAGTAGGCTGCAATGAACAATAATATGAATAAATATGAATGTGTTCTGCATATTTAATTTATACAAATAACAAATGCATAGTATTATTATTATTAATAATAAAATATTATGGTTGTTGTTGGTATTATTATTTATTATCATTACAATAATGAGAGGGAAATATAAATATAACAATAGATATATTACATATAGAAATACATTTAATGTATCTGGATCTTTTGACTCTTTGCTGTGAAATATTTCATTATTTGAAATAAAATTAAGAATAACTTTTATATTGTGAGTAATATTTTAAGATGAGCACTTACTGGAGTGCAGCAACTTGTTTACTTGCTTTCCATATTGCATATTTTTGAGTTTGGCCCTTTGAATATTTTTTTTTCCCCCTTCTCAATTATGAGCTCCATATTCTCCTATATCATGCTATACAAGCCAAAATAGCCCGATGTATCATATGCTCCTCAAAATAACTCTAATGCTTTTATATTTTGTCTGAAGGTTCAATAAACTGTTGCATTTTTAAAAATGTAGATTTTTCAGACTGTTAGGCATATGTTATATTAGATATATATATTAGATTTCATATGTTAGGCTTTACACGGTTAAGGGCAAGGGCTGTCAACGAATATTTAAAATTCGAATATATATTCGAATAGTTTTAAAAAAACGAATTTCGAAGGTGAAAATTAATATTCGAATAAAAAAAAAAAGTGGAAAAAAACGCCCACAGTAGTAGAGGCGTGGCTGTCTGCTTTGCTGCCTGGCTCCACAGCGTGAGCCCCCGCTGACTGCGCGCGCTCCTCCCCAAACGGACGAGGCATTTAGTTTATACTTGACGCGCTCGCTGTTGTGCTATTCTTTGAAACGACAGAGGGCGACTCTGAGTAATTGTTCCATAAACCATCAGGAAAAAGCGTCGAGAAGAAGTGGGCTAATATACACAGGTGACGATATTTATTTTAGTACACTTCACCGAAAACCACACTACAAAAGAATCATGTAAAACAGATCAAAATAAACCTTGATATTACTTGTGACATGAGAACAAAATGTATGTAGAAATGTAACGTTAACTTATACAACTAAATGTATGATCTCTTAAATGTTTCCTAATTTCACTAAACACTTTTGTGAGTTTTCACTAAGTTTTGTGAACTTTTCTTCATTAAACAAGCTTTTGTAGGCTCATTTTGTAAATATAAGCAACTCATTTGTATGTGCAAACTGGACCACCCTTACTTTGCATCGCCCACCACAAGCTCATTGTCTGCAATACGACAAGAGGCCATAACAGAGAAATGAATTTCGTTCATTTGTAAGGACATGAGACCGATGAGTGTCGTGGATGGGGCAGGCTTCAGGGAGTTCTGCCTTTCTGGAGTTCTGGCTTTCCTGTAGCTCAAACAGTAGAGCATGGCACTAGCAATGCCAAGGTCATGGGTTCGATTCCCAGGGAAAGCAAGAACTGACAAAATGTAAAAAATGTGTACCTTGAATGCAATGTAAGTCGCTTTGGATAAAAGCGTCTGCCAAATGTAAATATAATAAATAAATGAGTTCTGTCAAGCAATGGAGCCGAGGTACTGACTGAATAGATATAGCATGAATAAAGGATAAATGCACTGCTTCCACTGGTTTGATTATTTACAGTTTATCATGTCAAGGAAAAGTTCCATGTTTACCACAGCTCACTCGGAGCATTCAATATGCTGTAAAACTTCAATTAATATTTGCTGTGTAAAACAAAAATGTAAAATGTGATTCAAAAGCCCCCACCAGTGATACCGGTATTACCGGTGTTGTCACGTGTCGATTAACCGGTGAGAAAATGTTCTCACCGTCACATCCCTAGAATGAGCCATATCTATCTACATACACCGCGGGTCCCCTTACAGTGAATTCACCATTTTGCGCCATCATGTTTCTACAGTAGCCCTAAACGGACAAACTGCTCTACACACTGCTAGTCACTCTCTGCTCTCTCCGACGACAACATTTTTGTCCTGTGTCGGCCCCCGTAGCTTCTCTATATGCTTCGAAAGGAAGGAGTTAACGGTGGGTGATTGCACATTGCAACCTCACCGCTAGTTGCCGCTATAGTTTACACACTGCATCTTTAAGAGTACAATAGAGCTCTGCCTGTGACAATAACATTCCCTTTAAAGGTGACATGAGAGAGACCTCAAAAAAGAGAAAAAAGGAGTCATGGGAAGTCTTGAGCACAGAGATTGAAAAATCGCTGAGACAGAGATCGGGGATAGGGGGAAAAATGGTTTGAGTGCTTGAGATTCAACTGAAAAGTAATTCAAATGTCACAGTATGCACTCATACATAATACAATACTGTTATGATGTTACTGTGATGTTACTGTGTCTCTTTAGTTCCTCTGGATCGTCAGAAACAGATGTATGTCCTTGAAAAAGTGTCAAGTCAGGTATTTAGCTGCATACATTAGGTTGGGTGGAGACACAAGTCGCTGGAGTTATATTAATTTATCCCATCCCTTTATCTGTATTTGATACACTGCAATAAAGAGAGTCAGGCTGTTTATGACAGCGGTGTCCTGTTTGACAGCTGTGTCCTGGATATAAAAATAAAAAAGTATGCCTTTCTCTGTCCTGTCTTTGGGGTTTTCAGTTTTTCTTTAACTACAAGACTAGACACATATTTTGATATTGGGCAACAGTGTTTTTCAGAGCTCTCTGGAAAACATTCCAGTGCAGGTGCCAGTATTCATTAATAGAGTGCAACAGACGGGTTCCAGAAGAAAAAAAATCATTCATTGATTTTTATCAGTATTGTATAAGCCTTTCAAAACAGACCTACCATGAAGCCACAAGCCAAGGTGATTTCAACTTCATTTTTTAAAATGCCTACACTACCAATTAATCCTGAAGAGAGATCCACAAATGAGAGAAGTCCCTGTTACCATTAAAATTGTGACCTCCACTCCCATGAAGCGCTAAATGGCAGACAATCTTCCCTATAATCTCAATTTTAGATTATCTCAACAATTTAAATTTGTGTGTGTGTGTATATATATATATATATATATATATATATATATATATATATATATATATATATATATATATATATATATATATATATATATATATATATATATATATATATATATATATGAATATTTTGCAATATAGCCCATTGTTTATACAGTGGGGCAAAAAAGTATTTAGTCAGCAACCAATTGTGCATGTTCTCCCACTTAAAAAGATGAGGCCTGTAATTTACACTGTAATTTACATAGGTACACTTCAACTATGAGAGACAGAATGAGAAAAAAAAATCCAGAAAATGACATTGTCTGATTTTTTAAGAATTTATTTGCAATTTATGGTGGAAAATAGGTAGTTGGTCACCTACAAAAGAGCAAGATTTCTGGCTCTCACAGACCTGTAACTTCTTAAGAGGCTCCTCTGTCCTCCACTCATTACCTGTATTAATGGCACCTGTTTGAACTCGGTATCAGTATAAAAGACACCTGTCCACAACCTCAAACAGTCAGACTCCAAACTCCACTATGGCCAAGACCAAAGAGCTGTCAAAGGACACCAAAATTGTAGACCTGCACCGGGCTGGGAAGACTGAATCTGCAATAGGTAAGCAGCTTGGTGTGAAGAAATCAACTGTGGGAGCAATTATTAGAAAATGGAAGACATACAAAACCACTGATAATTTCCCTCAATCTGGGGCTCCAAGATTTCACCCCGTGGGGTCAAAATGATCACAAGAACGGTGAGCAAAAATCCCAGAACCACACGGGGGGACTTAGTGAATGACCTGCAGAGAGCTGGGACCAAAGTAACAAAGGCTACCATCAGTAACACACTACGCCGCCAGGGACTCAAATCCTGCAGTGCCAGACGTGTCCCCCTGCTTAAGCCAGTACATGTCCAGGCCTGTCTGAAGTTTGCTAGAGAGCATTTGGATGATACAGAAGAGGATTGGGAGAATGTCATATGGTCAGATTAAACCAAAATAGAACTTTTTGGTAAAAACTCAACTTGTCGTGTTTGAAGGAGAAAGAATGCTGAGTTGCATCCAAAGAACACCTACTGTGAAGCATGGGGGTGGAAACATCATGCTTTGGGGCTGTTTTTCTGCAAAGGGACCAGGACGACCGATCCGTGTAAAGAAAAGAATGAATGGGGCCATGTATCGTAAGATTGAGTAAAAACCTCCTTCCATCAGCATTTGAAGATGAAACGTGGCTGGGGCTTTCAGCATGACAATGATCCCAAACACACCGCCCGGGCAAGGAAGGAGTGGCTTAGTAAGAAGCATTTCAAGGTCCTGGAGTGGCCTAGCCAGTCTCCAGATCTCAACCCCATAGAAAATCTTTGGAGGGACTTGAAAATCCCTGTTGCCCAGCGACAGCCCCAAAACATCACTGCTCTAGAGGAGATCTGCATGGAGGCATGGGCCAAACTACCAGCAACAGTGTGTAAAAACCTTGTGGAGACTTAACGAAAACAAACGTTTGACCTCTGTCATTGCCAACAAAGGGTATATAACAAAGTATTGATATTAACTTTTATTATTGACCAAATGCTTATTTTCCACCATAATTTGCAAATAAATTCTTTAAAAATCAGACAATGTGCTTTTCTGGATTTTTTTTCTCATTCTGTCTCTCATAGTTGAAGTGTACCTACGATGAAAGTTACAGGCCTCTCTCATTTTTTTAAGTGGGAGAACTTGCACAATTGGTGGCTGACTAAATACTTTTTTTCCCCACTGTATTACAATTGTTTTATAGTGTTCATTGCCATTAACAATTATAACATTTTTGCAATGCATCATGGGATAGTAGTTTATCCAAACAATTGTCTCCTGTGTTGTTTTATTTGTGTGTGAATTGATATAACTTGCATCAAAACCTCAACGGTGGTGATTCGCACTTATTTACTGTTACAGTTTTTAATTAACAAAAGCCTTCTTCACTGTGACATTGACTCTCATATGATTAATAAAAAGCATGATTTTGAGTGCAAAACACCACTGATGTTTGGATAGTAGTTCACTCCCTCATAAAAGACGTTCCCTCAGAAGTATCAGTCTTTCTTTCAGTTTTGCAGTAATATTTAGCTGGTAAATCTGATTCATAACTCTTCAAAGATAATTTTTAATCCCTGTGGAGATGAATGGGAACAATACTTCCAGAACTAAGGCTGCTGAGAAAGTGGGCGGTTACTGTTGCGCTGTATTGCCTCATATACTGAAATTGCATCACAGAAGTTCCTTGCTTTGATAGGCTGGAGAAATAATAGTAAAAGTAATAGGCAAGCACATTCCCCTAAAGAATGATCTTCCATTTCCACTTAACACAGGTCATCCTGCGACACATCAGGCATCACATCCCATTAGGCAATATCGCATAGTGCATCAGTATAGTGAGCATACATATACTTCCATCAAACGCTCTTTTCTGCATTGCTATTCAGTGCTGATACCTCACCACTACTGAATCTGAGCCACGGCATAAGAAAAGAAATAGTATTTTACCCAAGTTGTGGGAGTAAATTGAATGTAATGAGATAAACAGACCGTGTATCTCAAAATAATGACAAGAAAACTAACTTAATTGTATTGTGTTGCTGGCTGCGCTCAAAAACAAACATGCACCATGATACACATGATTCACAAATTAATCTTATAAGCCTATTCTTTTAATGAATTATTCAAGAGAATCATAACTTACCATTTTCAAATCCTTCACTCCACAAAACCACAAGTCATGTGCAACTTGAAATGAAGCATTTAGACCAGTATCATTCCTTTCCAACTGTTCATATGATAATGTATTTTGTTGTTACTGTTAAAGGTTAAAGTGGACCACCACAACACATTTGTAGCCAATCAGCAGCAGGGGAAAGAGAGTGAGCAAGAGAAGATTTGAAGAAAGACTGTAGAAAGAGAGATGGCTGAGAGACATTACAAAAGAGAAAAGGTCAGAGGAATATCACTGGAAAAAGAGAGGTTATGATCAGGCAAGAGCTATTGGACCCGCATTAATATTAGAAAAGCAGGAGGACCTATTTCTGCTCCATACATGAGTAACATTGGTTTTGCTATATTTCACAAAACCAAGATATGCTGTTGTTGTAATGTTAGCTACAGAAACAGTTTTGAGTGTGATTGTTTGTCTGACGCTGCTGTGCTGCTGGCAACTAACAACAAACTCATGCTGTTGTGTACTGTATATTCATTTTTTGTTCTTCCTTGTCGTTTGTTCATCATCTTTGTTTTCACAAAGCATTATTTTGCTTAATTCAAAGAAACATCCACTCTTGCATTGTGAGTTTGTGCATTCTGGGGGCGGAGCAATGAAGGGAGGGGTGTGTTTTTTGGGGTTGATATTCAAATATCAAGAACATTTCTCAGAAATCACTTACTGCATCTTTAACTAAAACTATTAAAAATAATTTTCGGTAACTGAAATAGAGATTAAATTAAATAAATATAAAACAAACTTAAATAAAAATTTGAAATGTTATTTTGGCAACTAATTGAAATGATTTAAATAAGAAAGTACGATAAAGTAATACAATTACTAAAAAATAATTGATAAATAAAGCACATAAAAATCACTATAACATACAAAAATATACTAAATAAATATTATAATAGTATGAATAATATAAAATAACATGTAGTTAAAAACACATTTGCAGCTGTGTGTAAGTGAAATTTAATTTAAATTTAATAGATCATTAATACAATAAACTATAAATTACACCTCAACAACTTTAAATTACAAAAATAGTAGGCTATTTATAATTTTAGTATTTTGTAGTTGTGATCAGTTATGAATTGAAACATTTTAGGTGCTATGGAGGTAGGCCAGGGGCTCCCTTGACGCAAAAGTTACATTCTGTTGGAAAACCTGCCCACCTACATAAACCTACATGTTTTTTTCCACCCCGTTTCATCACCTCTTCCCCACACACTCTCCTAATGTCTTTTACTTGCCTTTCTCCACTTTCTTTGTCTGATTCCAGCAGAATGAATGTAAGAATTGCCTGTCCACTTGTCTTTATGGTAGAAGGAAAATCGTACAGCTTTTTTCAATCAGTCTCTTTCTCCCGTCTCTGTGAAAAGGCTCTCTGAAGAAAGACAGAAACTACATATTAAGACAACCCCTCTCCTTTTTCCAGTCGCAGGCTATTCTTAGGACACCATATGAACATTTGTATTGCCTGATAGCTACAAATTAAGCGCAGTGTGCTGATATAAGAATTGACAATTCAATTTTACCTGGCAATTACACAAGCATAGTAAGCTCCCTGAAACATAAATAACTAATCTGAATCCATATCTCAAAATAAGAGAGCACAATATGTGGCCCCAAGAAATTAATAAAGCCTTGGAAAAATGACAGAACCCATGAGCATGTATGGTTTCATAAATGTGGACTTAAACAAGTTCAACTCACGTCCAAGGCAACTCATGCCCACTGAACCACAAGTCGTTACTTTCATAACTTGAAATAAACATAGAATTCCTACTGTCTAAATGTATGAATTGAGCTCCCTGGAAAGCACTAAAAGAACACTGTAAATATGACCAAAAATCGTTACATTTCTCATTCCTAATAACAGCCTAGACCTTTAACTACTAGCCTACACTAAATAATGCTTCACGGAGCAGTAAAAAAATCTTTATTTGTTACTGTGAAGCGTTCAGAAACGGTGGTATTGAGCACAGCAGCATACCAATAATGCTGTTTTATAGAGCTGAGTAAAAACACAATGTTAAAAAAAAAAAACTTTTTTACAATGCACTGTGTGCGACAGAGGGCGATCAAGATAAAGCAAGCATGCATTTTTCATGACTATAGCTCTGTGCTTGCCTTACGCCACACTTATCTTTTAAAGGAATGTGTTTAATTTAGATCTGATCTCCAAAAATTCTAATTGAATCCTATTTTGTGAGGTGATTAAGAGCAAAGAATCATCTGGAAAACAAAAAGAGCACAGCTGGATCCGCCTTGGGGGACTGATATTCAAGCAAGTTAAGATTTTGACAAAGCGCTTGTTATTCTAAAAGGCCAACCAAAGGAAATGCTAAACTCAGCTGGATGAGCACATTGTGCGTAAAGATATTCCTGAATGGCACATCATCTTCAAATCAGCAAGGCTGTGATCAGCAAAGCCCAATTAGAGCACTAATAAACAAACACTAGCACAAATACTAGCATACAAAACAAGTCATCATAATGTTGCTGCAAGGGCATGAGAATGTCTGAAACACATCTGCAACATTATTTAGAGAATATAATAAAGTCAGAGACATTTCATTGGCCCTACCGTCTCGCTTCTTTACTCTTTACACACTTCACAGGCAAAAAGCAAAAGCATTTACCAAAGATGCAATAAATGTTTCTTAACAGTATTTCTCTTTCTGACATTCAAACTTCCTGCTGTTTGCTGCTTTATCCCCCCTACTGCTTTAATATCTAGAATGTGCAGCAGTGGAGTGAAAGTGCTTCTTTCCCTCTTAAACATCTATCATCTTGTCATACACATGGATTAATATTTTTTAGATTATTATTTCTGTTACTTTTTAAATGATGCATTAGTGAACCGAACATGCCCCCACCCAGTCACCGTAAATAACAGTAACAACTTTATGCTGTGTAAAATGTTTACTAGTTTACACTTACAAAAAATGTACAGTGATATTATCAGAATGTAATACTGTCATACCAAGGTAACTGGCCACCATATCCATTGTCATGCATACATAGTATGGTATTTACATGATCCAAAAAAACATTTCACAGTCCTATATAGCCGCGTTTACACTGTCGGCCAGTGCGAGCCAGGGCTTTCATCGGGCCGGGCCAGGCTAAAACCCGCCCGTAACACGCCTCTCTGGAACAACATCACACAAACCCCATCATCTCAACAATAAATGGGTGTTTCATCAGAAAACGAATCAGAAAGAAATCACTGGAAACTAGCGAGATCGCAAAGCCAGCATGATAAAACGTCCGTTTGTTGGCATTTTTGTTGTTTACTTAAATATTTAAAACCCAAGCATCGATGTTTTACCACAGTTTTACAATAATAAGTGATACATTAATCATAATATATTCATTTGTCGAGATTGCACATTAGTCACATATAAATAAAGTGGTATTTACCGTTATTTCACAAAAGAAAGAGGACACACTTATTCAGTCGCATCTGTTTCTGTTTATTTGTAGTCACAGGACAAGGACAGTATGTTTCAAATTTAGAAAGAACAATCACGTATACATATTTTCCAACAAAAATATGACCTGAGCAGCTTTGGCACTCTCTCCAGTGACAGTCCCCTCCCAATAGTTATATTTTCAGTCAGAGAAAAGGCGAGGAAGCTCCCGAAAACCGGAGTTGCTTCATTTTATATGCTGAGCTAAATATGGATAATAACCAACCAGAGCACTATCAGTGGTGAGACAACAATCACAAGCGGGTTGTGGAGGGAGTCCAATACGTTTTCCCACCAGTGGAGCTAGTTGATAGATTAAACTTTTGCCGCATCCGGTCGGCAAAACTCAGAACACATCTTCCTTTTTTAAGAATGACTTCAGTGCCGTTCTTTGTTAGCAGGGAATTCACAAGGAACCGTCGCAACTCTGCCGTCATTATGTTAAGCCCGCCCACCGACTCTATACACGATGTGATTGGCCTGACTAGAGTTTGGTTTTTCCAGCTTGCAAACCAACGGAGAGTTTCTAGATGACCCTGGCTGCGTCTAGATTTCTAGGCTAGTTTTAGACCATTTCTGATTGTAATAATACAAATAAGTAACAAATAAATTTGCTTAAAGAAAAATCCAGCAACGAGTATTGGAATCTGCCAATTTGCTAGCTAAATCAGCAATCGGAATTGTCCATGATCAGTGCATTCCTAGTAAATTGTGGCCAAAGTTTAACTAAATTAAAACGAGGGAATGAATTAGTAGAGCATGGTCATGATTTACCCAAGATATAGGTCTCAAATTTTCTCCGATTTCTCAAAACAATGGTACCTCCAGTCCACACATTCCTGCTCCAGAAAAGTTTAGTTCCCACTCTACTAGCCCAAATAATCAAGGCAGCTAGGAGTGTTGGAGTAGGACGATGGCTATCCAGAAGTAGAAATAAGCAACGCCGCTCTAACAGAGTGCTTGACAGATTGAAACATACAATTCATTTTAAGGTTGTGAAAAGAGCCAAATCAGTTTGAAATAAAGCAGTATTTTTAAAAGCACATCTATCTATCCCATCCATCTAAAATTATTTAGATGTTCTAAGGTTGGCAAGAGCACAACAAAATGTATCTGTCAGGGTTCTGTCACTTCGGTCAGGTTTATTCTTGGTTTTGTGACAGAGCCCTGACACTCCTGTATTGGTCTTGTGTTGTGTAGCATGCGGCTGGTTGCGTGCTTTCATGTTGTAATGTTTTGTGTGAACACACGGCTTATGAGTGTTCTCATTGGCTGCACGTTCATGTCTTGTTTTGTTTGGGCACATGGCTTGTGATTGTGTTGACTGGCCATGTGCTCATGTGTTTGTCATGTTTGGCATGACATGGCTTGTCATGTAGGTTTCCTTTGTGCCATATGTTCTCCTGTCTATTGTCTTACCACGCTCATCTTGTTTCCTGATTATTGGTTCATTGGTTCTTCCCTCGTTGCCCTCTTTTGTTTGCTCCCTATTTATTATCCATGTGTTTGCAGTCCTGGGCTGGATCGTCGTCGTTTGTTACCTGTCGTATGTGCTTCGTGTTTCCCTGCTCCTTGAGTCAAGTTCGAGTCAAGTCTTGTTTTTTCCCCTCGGGTTGTTTCTGTTTAATTTTATTATTATTATTAAAAGCCCATTTCCCCTGCGATTGAGTCCTCGCTCCTTTCAGCCCCCAAACCTGTCAGTATCAACTGAAGATAGAAATGTTTGTTTTTGTGTCCCAAACAGGATTTAGAGAGGTACAAAACAAAAGGAAGTGAGGAAGAGGAGATTAAAAGACACACTTTTAAAAGTGTTTTTCAAAGCACCAAACAGGAAGATGTCAACTTTGCAGGTGGCTCCTGAGAACACTAAAACTTTAGACCAAAACCATTGTAAATCCAGATGGGAGTCTTACCATAGATATAAAAAGCACCCCAGAGCTTCCTCACTGGGCTATTTTCACCGGTCCGATTTACTTTGTAAAGCTTCTAAGCTTTTAGCAATTATCTGAGAAGATCAGAATAAAACTCAGGTGGAGACATCAGTAAGCCCTTGCTCTTGTTTTACAAAAAAAGTCACGGAGCAGTCTTCCAGCTGTTACAGCCCAAGGAGTGTGTTAAATACAACTGTTGGCACTATACGGGGAAAAAAGCACTTTAAGAAAACAACAAATTTTCCCCAACCGACGACAGCATCATGCGCCATTGAGAGCCCCGGAGCAGGGTCATTGCAGGATGTAAGTGAAAACTCAATACTCATTGCATCAGCACACTACAAATGAATCACAGCAGAGAGGAGCGCAGAAGGACACAGAGCTGCGCTCAAGTCAAAAATCACAGACAGTGCCACAGGGAAGCAGTGTGACTCACCATATCTGAAATACATGATCGAAATGGTATAATTACGGAGTATTGTTGTGATCAATACACAATCATAGGAAGAATCAAAATGAGGGAAATATTTAGAGCAGTGGCTGTCCTCTCTCATGCTCTTTACTGAAGAGGATGTGAATAAACTTTTCAAAGACTTGTTTTCAAAAATTGTACAATACCTAAATTCACTTGTTTTATTGGCATAAAATTAAAATAATGATCAGCTTATTGGTCAGAATTTTTATATTGGTGGACTACCCCTAGTTATAAATGTTCAATCAAAATTGCTCAGGAAAATTAGAAGTCACAACTTTTTTTTTTTTACAGGCAACGAATTTACAGCACTTGTCTAAGAGCTTGATTGGGTTTGCAGAGTGTAATTTTAATTTCACATGTAAATGAGGATGTCAGGACGGACACGGACTGGTAAATGTTGAGTCAACACTATCATTCGCTATGAAGTGCATCACACAGTGTGACAAAGGATAGTTGATGTCGCACAGTCTGCCTTGGCTTTTACCCAACGGTGAAATTGTTCTTGATAAAAGTGACAGGAAATGACAGATTGATGACTAGGTGCAAGCGGGAGTCAAACTCGGGTCACCTGCACATAATCACCACTACGCAACATGTTTGAGCATATGTCCCAGGTTAAAGAAAACTGAAACATTAACATGTAATTTTATTAGCTGCAAAAAATAAAAATAATAATAAGAGAATTGTCTCAGAACCTTAAAAGTCTTCCCTGCAGTTTTCTGTCAAAATAAAAGCTTGAGAGTTTAACTCAAGTGAAAATAGTGTAAAGTAAAAGAATTGGTTGACACTTTCTTCTTTTCGATTCCATCCTCTGTAAGGGATAGCATCATGTTTGTGCAAAGAAAGCTTGAATGAATATGAAGAAAGTAAGTCTTGATCCACGCTTGTGGTATCACCATGAGTGTTAGTGCTAGTCTACCATACATTAGCACTGAATCAGCCCACATGCAGGGCATAAGGAACATACAGACACAATACACACAATGTGCTGATCACAGTCGGCTCTGCGTGTGAAGAATTTCATCAGGTCATCATGCCATACCAGACTCACTCTTGTTTTTGATATCTGCTGCCTACACATGAAGCACTTATCTTTAAAATGGAGGTTGTCTTCAAAGTAAAACAGCATGCTCAGCCATTTGATGTCCTGGCTCTCAGTGTGTGATAACATGGCCAGCGGACAGAGGGTCATCATGACAATACAGCAAGGGCAATTCAGTAATATAGACAGGATGTACACTTGACTCGTGTGATAATATGTTTGCTCTCTCTTTCTCTCTCTGAAGATACATAAAGAGAAGCATGAATCTTTACAGCTTGACTATACGACTTATATTGCCACTGTAATAATGTTAGTTTACAATTTACAGGTACAATCAGACAACCACCCCAGACGGTAAAACAGAAAGCCACATGATGAATTGTTCATTGCAAGTGGCTAGTCCAAGAAAACATAGCAAAATCATCCACAGGCAATACCCACATACACAAAGACAAAACACCATCAGGGTAACACATGACACTAAAATAATGTAATAAACATTTACCAAATATTTGAAAATGTAACAAAAAACTTTAAGGTACATTACTGGTAACAAAAATAAGAAAGAAAAAATATTGTATTATCGTATAAAAATGTAATCATTTGTGATGTGTCACGCAGGGACTTTGTTGAATGTCCTTTTGCCATTTTTTAATTGTAAATTAAAGGTGCACTATGTAACATTTTTTCAGTAGAATATCCAAAAACCACTAGGCCAGTGTTATATATGTTGTTCAGCATATCTGCGTTCCCCTCGGTTTCTGGTTTTATTTTGCAGAAACGCTTTACTCTCACTGCAGTGTGCAACAAGTGTCATAGCAGCCGCCGAGCGAACGCCATAACGTCATAACATCATTTTCAACACACTCAGATGTATCTAATATGATAAACCGAGCTGCGTTACCAACAATCGCTCCAGCGGCCTTGCCCAGCTCCCACAACACTCGGTCCTGCTCTGCTTCATACTACAGTAACATTAATGATCGCATCCATGAACATGATTTCTGCCCAAGTCCTATCCCAATTCTTTTCCACCGACTGTGAGGTGAAGACCACATGTGCCAAGATTCTGCGCTCAAACGTGGCGTCATCAAACTACGCCTTTGTTTTGAATAGGTGACCTCTAGTAGGCGGAAAAGTTACATAGTGCAGCTTTTAATGGAAACTCAGCTTTTATTGCAAAAATACTGTCCATAACTTTTGACAGTAAAATTACATGCAATGTTCAACCGTTTGTCATGATAACTTACAGCTATTTGATAACACCACAAGAATTTAATTAATTAAAATATTGATATTTGGTGCCAGCGTATCGATTGTCATAACGCACAGAGAAGGACGATATATTGCCCAATCGATATTTTGTCCCACCCCCCTAATAATGACTCTCTCTCTCCTAAGCAGAAAGTAAAATGCTCCTAAGCATTTTAGCAAATTGGGTTGTTCTGACAGTTCATTTCAACAAACCGGTTCGGAAAAAAATATTCACAGATTCTGAGCCAGAAAGTCCCTGCATTGCATTTTACATATTTTTAAACTGAAACATCAAGTTAAATACAGAGGTTTATTGCCAGTTATTTTCAACTTAGTTATGTAAATTAAAATTTGCCATTAGTTGTATTTATAGTCAAATATCTGATCCAAATGAAAGTTTCCACCTTAAATGAGTTCCACACAGTTTTTATATGAGAAACTGCTACATATCGCAAATGAATATGCCAATATACCATGAATATGCAAATAAGCCCAGTCTCCACTCACTCACACAAACTCAGAGATGCACTTGGTGAACTTTTACTCAAGTTACTGTGGTAAACGCTGCACAAAGATATCATTATCAACGTTATCAAACAGATAATGTGTTGCTAATGTTACACAAACCATGTTCCCATCCATTCGCCATCTCAGTCTGCCTTCTAAAAATCTGTATCCTTAGAAACACTTTGAACAACTTAGAACATCAGTGGACAAAGGTATATATTTCATCATAACATCTTAATATACATACATAATTCACCCATTATACACTCATCTAAAGGATTATTAAGAACACCTGTTCAATTTCTCATTAATGCAATTATCTAATCTAAATTTTTACTCTAAATAAAAACTAAACATCTAAATAAATCTAATTAATAAACTAAATTAACCATATAAACTAAATTACTGATCTAATTATTGATCTAAAGCCCACACTGTCACCGTATGGAAATTGAAATGAACTGATGACATCAAATGGCTATACAGCTTAATAAAATTATGCTGCATTATTTTCCTGTTTAACACTGTAAAGCTGCTTTGAAACAATCTACATTGTTAAAAGCGCTATATAAATAAAGTTGACTTGACTTGACTAATCAACCAATCACATGGCAGTTGCTTCAATGCATTTAGGGGTGTGGTCCTGGTCAAGACAATCTCCTGAACTGATGTCAGAATGGGAAAGAAAGGTGATTTAAGCAATTTTGAGCGTGGCATGGTTGTTGGTTCCAGACGGGCCAGTCTGAGTATTTCACAATCTGCTCAGTTACTGGGATTTTCACGCACAACCATTTCTAGGGTTTACAAAGAATGGTGTGAAAAGGGAAAAACATCCAGTATGCGGCAGTCCTGTGGGCGAAAATGCCTTGTTGATGCTAGAGGTCAGAGGAGAATGGGACGACTGATTCAAGCTGATAGAATAGCAACTTTAACTGAAATAACCACTCGTTACAACCGAGGTATGCAGCAAAGCATTTGTGAAGCCACAACACACACAACCTTGAGGCGGATGGGCTACAACAGCAGAAGACCCCACTGGGTACCACTCAACTCCACTACAAATAGGAAAAAGACGCTACAATTTGCACAAGCTCACAAAAATTGGACAGTTGAAGACTGGAAAAATGTTGCCTGGTCTGATGAGTCTTGATTTGAGTTGAGACATTCAGATGGTAGAGTCAGAATTTGGCGTAAACAGAATGAGAACATGGATCCATCATGCCTTGTTACCACTGTGCAGGCTGCTGGTGGTGGTGTAATGATGTGGGGGATGTTTTCTTGGCACACTTTAGGCCCCTTAGTGCCAATTGGGCATCGTTTAAATGCCACGGCCTACCTGAGCATTGTTTCTGACCATGTCCATCCCTTTATGACCACCATGTACCCATCCTCTGATGGCTACTTCCAGCAGGATAATGCACCATGTCACAAAGCTTGAATCATTTCAAATTGGTTTCTTGAACATGACAATGAGTTCACTGTACTAAAATGGCCCCCACAGTCACCAGATCTCAACCCAATAGAGCATCTTTGGGATGTGGTGGAACGGGAGCTTCGTGCCCTGGATGTGCATCCCACAAATCTCCATCAACTGCAAGATGCTATCTTATCAATATGGGCCAACATTTCTAAAGAATGCTTTCAGCACCTTGTTGAATCAATGCCACGTAGAATTAAGGCAGTTCTGAAGGCGAAAGGGGGTCAAACACAGTATTAGTATGGTGTTCTTATTAACCCTTTAGGTGAGTGTATTGCTAAAAATAGACGATTTTTCATATCAACAGAAAAATATACCAGGGTAACCTGGCTTCTCTTGAGACACCCCTGCTTCAGAGCGGTTATAGTTAATGATATGCTAAAGCCCGCCCCCACGTTGACAGGATTGTTTACAAGGTAGTTTGTAATGTCAGAAACACCGTCAATTTGAAGTCTTTGGTTCACTGCAGTTTTAAGGAGAACATACTCAGCAATGGTGTTGACTTATGCATTTGCACATGGTTTGTCTTAAAGCATATTAAAAACACCACATAGACATATAAACAACATTAAAAACTGGATTTTCACCACACGGGGACTTTAACTGAAACAGCACTATTTAAACAGGCGGTACAAAAGCAAGAACACTATAATGCCTGTCTGCTGCAAACACTGATTCATACTGTAATCATCAATGAAAACAAGGAGAGACAGCACAAAGCAACAAAAAGCGCACAGTGTGTGTGCGAGTGCGAGTTTGTTTATAATTTTCTTGTGTGTGTTTCTAAGCACTGAGAGCACACGTGTTGCGACTGAGGGGGGATAAACAGACCTCATCCCCTGAGGAGAATAGCAGCACTCCAACTGAGTATCACACCAGCTATCAACCCTCATCATCTCAGCCCTAAGTGTTCTTCACACACAGCTGCGGCCAGCATTTACATCTCCATGCCACTACACCACTAAAACCATTTTTACCAGTCAGAGAATATTCTAGTGTCCCGGTGTCCGTGAGATATTTAGAGCAACAACTAGTCGATTACATTCCTGATGTGTAAAAGCAAATGGCTCTGTCTCTGGACCATTTCTTGTTGTCGCTGGCATGCTGCTGACAGCTTCAATTTGTAATCAGCAAGTAATGCTTTCAAAGGTATTTTGAGACAGTTTTGAGACAGATAATAGCTACATAAAAATATTGTTTTATTCCGGAATCATTAGCTGGCTGCATGTAAACAACAGAACGAGACGCGAGCCGTCAGTGAATTGCGTGAGGGTTCACATGAGGACCACTATTCACAGGGCATGCTCCTATGGGATATTTATAAAGTTGCTGCCACTGAAGAAGGTCTCTGATCAGTGGCTTATGAGATTCTGTTACAGATAAGGCCCTTTCACACCGGACGCGTAACGAAAAAGCAAAGTGGAAAAAGCGAATATTTCGCATCAAAACCATTCACATCAGCTACGACACGAATTTGCGACATCTGTGACGTTTCAGAGCTCCAACATTCCAAAACATCCACGGCGACAGCTGAGAAAACATGGACACTTCCTCATTCAGTGAAGACAAGCTTTTAATTTTATTTAAAAGACCGAACAGATTTTGGGACCAAGGTATTGGGTGCCAAGGTATTCTTAAAGAATAGAGAGTCTGAAGGGGAGTATGCTAATCTTGTGCAGGAGCTAAAACTTTATCATGGCCGGTTCCACACTTAACAGCTCCTCCAGAGACATTGGCAGCACATACGACGAGGCAAACACACACTTCAGGAACCAGCTGTGTTTCCAGTTGAGTCACAATGTAAAGTGCCACAGTCGTACTGACAGAAATACATTCACTTTCTATAGTCGCGGACACAATTAAGTTTTAACTCAAAAGGTTATGTTATCGTTATCTGTAGTCGACAGCGACTTGCATGTACTCCACAGTAGGGGTGCACCGATCCGATATTAGGATCGGATATCGGCCGCGATACTGACAAAATAGAGTTTTTTTTCGTCGCAGCAGAACCTACGTCATTCGTCAGCTTCACGTGTGTCGCATGCTAGAAGCAACACGGAGCGAGCCAGAGAGTCGGCTGTGTGGAGGAGATATTTCACGCTTGCCACGCCAACTAGTTCGTCGGCTGTTTGCAATGTCTGCAAAGTAACTTAAATGTTTCGAGGGGAGGTGGTATTACTGCAAAGTCAGGGTCTTTCCTGCATTGAACATTTTTTGACGGCCGCCAAAGCCTAATTTGATGAATTATTGTGATTTAGGAGTGATGTAGAACAGATGCTTCGCTTGTGACTGAGTGACAGAGAGACCGATCAGAGAGCTCCTCCCCCGCACACGCTCTCTGGGTCTTCAAAATAATTTTAGCTGTTAGCTCTCTCATATTTCACATATTAATCCAAATCAAAAGGTCGGAAGACCGAAACCATGTTGCACGTGACACATTCGGACAATTTTGTCCTTGAATTATCGCTGGTTGTGAATTGCGCTCAAAAAATGTTGACTCTTCTCTGACCAGCTGACATAAAGCATACTTTCAATAAGCGGGAGACAAATTATATTCAGTTATGAAGTGTTTTCTGTGTGTTGACATCTTTCGCGATGTTCTAACAGACGGGATTCGCACACAACGCGTCTGCTGATGTCCGATTTGTGACCTAATGACTCCTTTGAACCGAATCATTTTAACGACTGGTTAGAACAACTGATCTGTCCAACACTGAACTCATGAATCAGTTTATTAATTTACTCAGAACGCATCTGAAATGAGAACACAAGTGTGCTTACCCAATTTAGTAAGAATTCTTTTTAATTATCAACAGCATTTCAGCTTATTTCTGTTGACAATGTGTAGTAAAATAAATAGGCCTAGCCTGCAATCATTTAGACAGGAGTGAGGTGAAACCAAAACAAAGTTATTAGCTAGCTGATAATTTTTATTAAATTGCATATGGCAGAAAATTAGACTATTTGTTTATTTGTAATGCTACTTTTTAATATTGATATGATTATATACCAAAACAATTATCTATAATGTAAAAAATCTTGTGCAGATTACTATTGTATGTTTGACCAATACACTGTTTTTGTTTCAACTGCTACATTTTATTTATTTAAAGAAGTTTGATTACATTCTATTTTAGATTTGAATGCACAATTGTTTTTTAAATAAATAAGAATTCAACACTTTACATACATCTGTTATTTTGTCTTAGTTATGTTTAGTTGGTAAAGTCTGGTGCCTTTAGTCTCTTCAAGGAAGGTATAAGGTGGAAGATATACAGTTTATTATGAATTCAACAGTAGTATCGGATCGGTATCGGGTATCGACAGATACACAAAGCCCAGGTATCGGTATCGGGACTGAAAAAGTCGGATCGATGCACCCCTACTCCACAGGAGCTGTAATCTCATGAGAAATGAGATACTTGGCAAAGGTTAATGTCGATTGAATAGCTAGTGACAATTACTGGACATTTCGTCACCTTATTCGGAAAAAAAATTAACATTTTTTTCGCTGCAGCACATTCTCATTCGGTGTGGAAGCACTCATTACACAAACAGCTGATCAAAAAATAAAACCAATATTCGAATAATTCGTGCTTCAAAATCGCATCCAGTGTGAAAGGACCTTGAGGGTGTGGTTTAGGTGGTAGACAGCGACAGTAGGTTTTGAGGCAGAGCCAAATGTCTTTTGGCCAAATTTTGGGAGAAATTCATTAAATATCTCAGAGTAATTTGGAAAGAGGCACATTCAATCTTAGGGATTCATCAGCCCGTCACATTACATTAATATTACAAGAACAGAATCACAGTCAAGGTGAAAACAGCTGCACCTTCAGAATGAAAGCTAGCTTTTCCAGCCGCACACAGTCGGAGAGTAGCTTAATGGAGCAGTGAAACTCTTCACACCACAGCTTAGCATCCAGAACTACACCATCAGCAAGAATCAATATAATTTCTTTAAAAACCTATGAAACGGCTCGACAACAAGGATAATCTTTAGAGCTAACAACACTGAGCCCGTAATGCTTTAGCCAACAGCAGCGAAACACACTTCTTCCGAGTCTACTAAGCCCTAAAAGAAATACCTTGTGAAAGGAACATATTGCAGAGACTTACCGTTTTGAAGTCCTGGTGGCTGCACTCCTGGCCCTGGAAACGACAGTAGAGCATCATCTCCTTCAGGTCGTGGCCCACTCGTTCATTGAACTCCCGCATGCTGAAGGCCTTCGGCCGGTAGTTAGTGAAGTTGGATTTCTCTGCGAGAAAGGCCAGCACATGGGGCTCGGCCAGGTGCGGCTCGGGGATCTGCAGGTGCACGTCCAGCAGGGCCAATAGTTCCCCGGCATGGTAGAGGTCATTCTGTGTGAGACGCGTGAAGCGATAGGCGTTCAAATTACAGACGGTGACAGCGGGGAAGACAAGGCTGCCAGAAACCACAGCATCCACACTGGTGACGTGGGGGTAGGAGAGGAAATAGGCTAGCCGTTCGGCACTCTCCAGAGCCAGCAGGACTAGGCTGGCCATCAAGGCCACGCTCCAGAGCAGACGGCGTGAAGTGGAGCGGTAAGAGGAGGAAGAGTAGGGGAAGATGAAGCGTAAACCATGTAGGGTGCTTCGGTGGGCAAAGGACTGCCAAGACGAGGGGCCTCCCAGGCTTCCCATGCCTCCGCTCTCGGTCTCACGGCTGGCCTCACTTCCACAGCCCTCCTTCAGGTCCATGGCTGACACGCACACACCTGCGGGTAGATCAGCACACACAGTGATTGTCAGCTTAAGCTCAGGCACCTTCTGGTATCTGGCACTTCATTAGAGATTCACAGACACGTCAACAATATATCATGCAATACAGTGTCTTTCTTGAAGTGGCGGAAATGCGGTAAGACACTGTAAGGCTTTATGAAAAAACATAAAACTGAATGTAGACACCAGTGAGAGAAAGTATTTATGTAACATGAACCCTACTGACCAAAGAATGTGGAACAGTTTTAGACACAGACGAAAAACAGAAAGAAAAAGAAAGAGAGGAAAGGAAGAGAGGAAAGTGAAAAATAGAGATGAAAAATTAGAAGGAATGAAGGAAAGAGAAAAGAAAGGATGGGAGGAAAGGAAGGAGAAAGAAAACAAAGAATGAGGAAAGGGAAGAAAGAAAAAATGTCAACACTAACACATATGCTCAAAAACAAATCAAGGTAGACACACCCCCTGAAACCATAGTCAAACTGTCTCCTGTCCAATCAGAGAAAGCGACACACACACAGAGAGAGAAAGACAGGGTCCATTAAACACTAGTAGTCAGAGCTGCTCCTATAAATAAATATAAGGCTGGACCAAAGATCACACACACACACACACACACACACACATCACAGAACACTGAAGGAAGAACAGATCTTGCTCCAGTTAAGCAGTGTGAGAGGGTGGCAATGGAGTGGAAGATGCTGCCCAAGGGTTTCCCTCCGTCTGTCTCTCCACCCACTCCATCACTTCAGCCCCTCCAAATCCCAGGATCCTCCCTCTCTACACAATGTCCCTCCTCCATTTCTTTATTTTACATCAGTCTCTCTCTCTCTCGCTCTCTAACTTTATCCCACTTGTTTAAAAAATTTTTTGAAAATACCCAGAGAAAATACAGTTCCAAAAGAGTTTGGCAATATTGTATTACTTCCAGACAAAGCTAACTGAACTGAAATTGAAAAATATTACACAAGAGCTTAAAAACTATCCCATCCCCCAATAAACAAAGTCATGCACGTGCACACACATACACACACGGTCACTGGACATCCAATGGCAATTCTAAGCACCTCACGTGCAGCCTAACGACACAACATCCAGCCGCACATGAGCGCGCGTGTGTGTGTGTGAGAGTGAGAGAGAGAGAGAGAGAGAGAGAGAGAGAGAGAGAGAGAGAGAGAGAGAGAGAGAGAGAGAGAGAGAGAGAGAGAGAGAGAGAGAGAGAGAGAGAGAGAGAGACGATGTTGTCGTTGATCCCAAGTCGACGGAGTGTGTGAGCGCGATCTCCTCCCAGTCGCGCGCTTCCCGCGCTAGCCCAGCCAAATCATCACGCGACTGTCCTCTTCGCGACGTATCCAAGCAAAAGATAGCTGAGCCGGTACAGAACTACACGTACACATTTACATGTCAGAACGCAAACTGATGTAGGGAGAGAGGGGCTCGTTCGCTCCTGCTCTTCGCGAGACACTGTGCAGTCTTCCCTCTCTCGCGCTCGCTTTTCTCTCCTCTCCTCCCGCGTGCGTTCATACTCCACTCCTCTCCGCTTAGAGCGTGATGGATGGACACAAGAAGCAGAGATTGTGGGTAAAGCTGGAACGGAGAGACTGGAAAGAATCAAATACGGAAAAGGGGAGAGGAGGGGAACACACAGAGTGAGAAAGAGAGAAAAGAGGGAGAGGTGACAGATAGGCTACTGTATTTGGTGCCCGGCGGGCGACTCTCATCACATATGAAAATGTGTAATAGAAACTGTGAGAGGCATCTTTAAGTTTGATGCTTGCGTATGCACAACATTCAAGGCGCAAACAGTTGAGGGAGGGGGACTGAGAAAAGCAAGAAGATTGAAAGAGATAGGCAAGAAAAAGAGAGATATACAAACAGGGATAGAGAGAGAGATGCTACAAGTGTGTGTCATAATGCAAGCAGACAGGACGAAAGAGAGGGAGAAAACGCACAGGGACTGTGAGATGAAAAATAAGATGACAGCAAAGAGCAGAATTTGGAGGAAAGTAAGGATTTGCCAGAAGGGGATAAAAATACAAATTTAAATGGATGAGAGCAGCTGGTGAAAATTTGATATATATAAAAAAAATATGTCATTCCTCCATCTCTGAGCGGGCTCCACAAGATCATTCCACAATACTTTTGCGCATTTTTTTTCTCCTTCCATTTCTCCTGACAGTCATGTAGTGTGACTCTTCGGAAATGGCGCCGCGTTTTTCACGGCTCATCTGGTCGGAGACGCCAGGCCACATCAAGACAGCAGAGCCTGAGGAACAGGGCGGCTACTTGAGCTCCCTTCACCTCTCATAAACCTCCCCAGATCAAGCAGACAAGAAAGAAAGAAGCTTGTTTTATCTTTCACAACAGACCGCAAACATCTTTCTGGTGTTTTTTTTCTTTTCTTTTTGGTTAGGTGAGGTGGAGAAAATGTTCCTCTCCATTTCATTGCCCTTGACACCCATTTCATTCTTCCTCTCTCTCCTTCATCAGTCTCTCTGCCGCACACTTTCATTCCCTCATTCCAGTTCCCTGATTTTCTCATCCGTTTCAGCCCTGGGTACGCAGATGTGAGGAACAGAGAAGGGGAGCGAGCAAAGAGGTAATTTATGAACCTCTGCAAATACATTTACACAAAACGGGTGTACGGGACACACACACACACACACACACACAGCTCTGATTCTAAATGTGGAGAGCGTTTGGCACACAGATCAATAGGTGAGGCTGGAACTGTATATTGGACCTCTGACAGCTGGTAATGACACATGCTCAGCTAAAGCCATTTGGAAGAAGGGCATTTAAGACACACAGTCATGACCTGACAGAAATAAACATACTGCCTGAAGCATCATGCCCATTCACCCGAATTAATATTAAATGCCACTTCCAAAAACAAATGATTGGCATCTTTGAAAAAATGCACTGTTATTATATGTCAACAAAAAAGAAAAAGGTTCACATGACATTCTGAAAGTTTAGGGTTTGCAAGATTTTTTTTAATCTTGAAAAATAAATATCTGATGTTCACCAAGGCTGCATTTATTGGATAAAAATGCAGTAACAACAGTAGTGAAATATTATTACAATAACTGTGTGATGCCAAAGAAGCCATTACTCCAGTATTCAATGTCACATAATCCATCTTAAATCGTTCTACAGTCATGGCCAAAAGATTTATCAGTGATATAAATTTGGTGTTTCAGAAAGTTAGTAGTATTTTTTTGCATGTTTCTATGGTATACTGGAGAAAACATACACATTTCATATGTTTTAAAGGCTTTAATTGGCCAAAACGTACACGCAAAGATTCAATATTTACAATTTTGACCCTTCTTCTTCATAACCTCTGCCATTCGCTGCATGCTGGATATAAGCTTCTGGCCCAAATCCTGACTGATGGTGATCCATTCTTGACTTTTTAGTGCTCGGAGTTGATCACAATTTGTGGGATTCTGCTTGTTCACTCGCCTTTTGAGGATTGTCTTCTCGCCTTATGGGATTACGACTTGGGGAGCTGCCTGGCCACGGATCCAAAATTTCAATTTAATGATCCCCAAGCCACTTCATTATCACTCTTGCCCTGCGAGATGGTGCTCTATCATGCTGGAAAATGCACGGATCGTCACCAAATTGCTCCTGGATCGCTGGGAGAAGTTGCTCTGCAGGACGTTTTGATATTCTTTATTCATGGCAATGTTTTGGGGCAGAAATGTGAGAGAGCCCATTCCCTTCAATAAAAAGCAGCCCCACTGCATGGATGGTCTCGGGAAGCTTCACTGTTGGCACGACACAGGACTCATGGCAGCACTCAATTTTCCAAACATTCAGAAGGCGGCTTCTTTAGAAAATAACCAGTTTTCTACTGTCCAGAATTTCATTCTGTCCTTGATGTTTTTTCTTGGAGTGAAGTGGCTTCTTTGCTGCCCTTCTTGACACCAGGCTGTTGTCTAAAATTCTTGGCCTCACTATGTGTGCAGAATCTGCAGATGCACTCACACCCACCTGCTGCCGATATTGAGCAGCTCTGCACTGGTGGTGGTGACACGATTCTGTAGCCGACTCCTAAGGAGGAGACAGTCCTGGCGCTTGCTGAACACTGTGGGACGTCCGAAAGCCTTGTTCACTGCAGTTGAACATCTTTCATTGAAGTTCTTGATAATCTGGTAAATGGTTCTTTCAGTTGCAATCTTCTTTGCAGCATCTTTCTTGCATTGTGAGGCCATTTTGATGCAAAGCAATGATGGCTGCACATCTTTTTTTGGAAGTGACCATTGCTAGCACAAGCACACAATGATTGGAATCCCCTTTTCATTCTTTTTATAGCAATCAGTCTGCTCTTATAATCCAATCACAATGAGAGAGCGATTTCACCTGACTAGTACTTGTTCACACTTTCCCATGTGCAGAATATATGATTAATGAAATTATGTTAGCTGGTCATTTTGTGCCAGGTGAAAAAAAAAAACAGTGAAAGTTGGGTTTTGTGATAAAGTTGATGGCCAATGAAGTGATTCAACAACACAAAAACTGAAACAGCAAACTTTGTGAAACAATTTGTCTCACTGTCAAAACGTTTGGCTATGACTGTAATATGCTGATTTAGTGCTCTAGAAACATTTCTTATCAGTTTTAAACAACCGTTGTACTGCTTCATATTTTTGCGGGAAAACATTTTATTTTTGGAAATATAAATTCTTTGAAATATAAATCTTTTCTTACTTTATCAATAAAAATACCTCTGACCCCAAACTTTGTATGGTAGTGAATGTCTAAAATGCTAAAAGTCGCACCTTACATAAATCATCTATTCAACCTCATGTCTCTCCAAATTTGTATTAACTTTTTCTCTGTGGAATAAAAGCACTTTTCCATTCAACAAAAATGTGTGGAGATCAACTGCAATTTTAGTTGGTTTATAAAAAGAAATTGTTAGGTCAAAAATTGAGTCCTCTTTCATGCAAAAAATGTAAAAGCATGTAGCTTAACCACTTTAAATTGAAATCTTTTCTTCCTCCGTTAATGTGATTTTTCGGCTAGTTCATTAAGTGAGCCTGAACTGCCCCTAGTGCCTCTTCACAAAAAATAACACCCATGCCTACTGCCATTTGGTCCAAAAAGAATGACAAAGCATTAACTATGCTTTGCAATGTATCAGTCCTGTTATTCTGCCTGGATCGCTGAACATACAGGCTTCACTTAAAGGTGCCCTAGAATGAGGTGAAACTATTTTAAACCGTTCTTTGATATCTACATAGAGGGTATGTGACTTATTTAAGGGCAAAGATTATCCAGATACGGTTTTACAGCTCCATTTACAACCCTAGAAATTGTCCCTAGAATGAAATGGTCTGTTTTTGCCTTATTTGGAAGGGTCATGAATATTAATGTAGAGTTCTGCTCTGATTGGCTGTTTCACTGCGTGGCTAATTTCAGTAGCTTCATTGAAAGAAACACATCTATACTGTCCGTCATAACAATGGAGAGATTATGCATCCAACCATATACGTTTGATCCCGCTTCTGACGAAGATGCAGATTTTGAGGAACAACCAATTGGAAATGGACGCATCTGAGTGGTAAGTTTAGTCTTTATTTTCAGTAAGAACCTGCAAAACTCATAACGTCAGCATTCAGAACTATTTAAAAAATATTTTAATTACTGTAATGCGTCACCGTATGATTTTACAATGATAGCTTCTTCACTTTGAATCACAAACTCTAAACAGCGAACTGGGTAACATTAGCGCCTAAATATGTTGTTTGTACAGTACAGTACAGTTTTTTTTTACAAATTGACTAAATGCCTTGTCAAATGACTATCGTTTCAACTTAGGTGGTGGAGAAGGTGACGTTAACCAGAAGGATCGAGTGAGCTATCTGTAAGCATCTAAACTAACGTAGTTAGCTCCTGAGTTATGTGTTGTTGATGAAATATAGGCTAAATTATAATTATATCCGACAAAAGGGATTGCCAAATGTATCTACGGTTGTATTTTGTAGATTTATATGACAATACTGGCAGGAAATATTAACATTTGTCATACTGTATGCTACTTGGAGTTTCCTATTGTTACTGTACTAGCATCTTGCGTTGGATAGACAACACGGGATATTATCGTTAAAGGGTAACTTCAGTGATTTAGCATTAGGCTTTGTATCAGTAGAAATCCGGTAGTATATTCAAATTATGGTACTTTCCCCCCTCATATCCCCCTGAGACGAGAGAATTATGCATTTTATTTCTGGAAAAATTCCTCCAATGACGCAAATATCGTCATTTTGCGTCATCTGAGGATTTTTTGGCCAGAAGCTAAAGACTACAGCCACTAGATGGAGCTGTTCCGCATGTTATCAACCCGCCCATAGGGGAGAGATCTCACGCACAGAATGTAAGACACAAGACGGCCGTATGGACAATCATAATAACGGAGTGCGGTGAAGAGTAAAGTGAGTGTTTCAACTTTTCAATGAATTCCTGTGATAGTTTAGCTTCCATATGCGATCTGAAAACGTGCCAGACTGGCGCTTACCTCAGTTCTACTCAGCTCTTCGTGAGGAATGAAATCTGACACTGCTGCGTCTATGCCGTGACTTTCGTTCACACTCACTCACTCACTCACACTTTATTGAAAAGACACGTTCTGTTTTTAATTGTAGTGTCTATTCTCTAACTGAACGAAATTATTGTTATTACTATCAAGATCAAAACGACGCTGTATGTAGTGGCCTCGTATGGCAGCGAAGCAAGTGCATTCTGGGAGTTGTTGTCTTTCATCCATATGAGACAAAAATAAATTTTCTGTCTTTTCTCAGTCTAGAAGGCACCAAATTCAAAAATAATTTCACATTTCTACTGCATAAATGACCCAGTTTAAATACAAAGTTTAATGCTAAATCACTGAAGTTACCCTTTAATGTTGTCTCACAAAGAAACTTTCAATTTAATCAGAAATTGTTTAGACAGTCAATAAGTGGATAAAATCACTACTTACTGCTTGCGGGAATATAGTTTGAATATCCGCTTTCCCGGAGCGAAGTCTGCTTGATATTGTCCCAGCCAGGTTAGAAAAACTGTCTGTGGTAAAATGGACTGAGCAAACCAACAACTTTTAATTAAATTGCTGTGGTACCCGGTTATAGATAAACATCAACCATGCCTATTGACAGTTTTGTTCTGTGGGAAGGGTATGAAAAGTCCTCACATCCCCTGCACAGCCTGGAACATAACATTTATTTCCATGAGCTGCCATTTTCACTATCCTCGCTTGACACTTGTTTATTCACAACACAATACCTGCAGAAATTCAGATGATTCAGCTGTGCAGTTCTGCCTGGCTTTGGACATACAAATGTTGGGGGCGTACATATTAATAATCCCGACTGTTGCGTAACAGCCGGTGTTATGTTGAGATTCGCCTATTTTTCCGTGGTGTTTTTCACGCACAAGATTTACATATGAAGCAGGCAGCAATGGTGTTTGAGACTCATGGTATGTGATGTCCTTGTACTGAACTCTTGTTATTTAACTATGCCAAGGTTAATTCAATTTTTCATTCTAGGGCACCTTTAAGTTTATTTAGGAGATAATAAGGATGCACTGATTCTGGCTGATGCTGAAAAGCCAATTATTTTCATCTTATTGCTGATGCATGGCACATATTAAAAATTCATTAAATAAAACAGATCTTTGGCTGTGCTGTCACATCTCACTGATTTTTCAGCATCTTCCATAACAAAAATGTACGGTTTTCAACTAGTTGAGACCTCTGTGCTCTGTTTCATTCTGCTTTTAAACAACAATGCTTCCTGTGTGAGCAGCCCCTTACACTGCAAACGTGACACAGAAGCCGTTGTGTTGATGATCAGCAACAGAAAACAGACACAAGAGTGTTAGGGCAACAGAAAAACCAACAACAGTGTTCCTATAGCAAGCACCTTTACTTCACTCTGGAATAGCACATTTAGTTTGATCCCGTGTTAGTTTAGTATTGTTAATATGATAGTTTTTATTAATATTTTGGATGTTTTTATTGTTATATTTTCCATTTTTGTTTTAACTTTGAAGATTTAGTCATTTTGTGTCATTTTTATTTGTTATATTTTGTTTGAACTAAAAAAAATTATTGAACTTTTAAATAATTTATATTTTTATTTAATTTGTATTTTGTATTGTTTGAATGTATGAAAATTAGAACATTCCTTTACAATTAGCTAAAATAAAAGTTATGTATATTTTATTGTAAGCAACGAAAATGTTTTTATGGTTTTATGCTAACTATAATAACCATGATTAATATAAAAAATATCAAATTAAAGGTCCCGTTCTTCGTGTCTTTTTGAAGCTTTGATTGTGTTTACAGTGTGCAATATAACATGTGTTCATGTTTCGCGTGTAAAAAACCCCCACAATTTTTAACACAATTTACTTATCTGTACACCGCTGTTTTCACTGTCCTAAAAACGGCTGATGACTTCCTTTATTCTATGAAGTCCCTCCTTCAGAAATACGTAACGAGTTCTGATTGTGCCAGCGGTT
Organism: Romanogobio albipinnatus; assembly: GCA_023566225.1. Taxonomy (NCBI): domain Eukaryota; kingdom Metazoa; phylum Chordata; class Actinopteri; order Cypriniformes; family Gobionidae; genus Romanogobio; species Romanogobio albipinnatus. The sequence goes on from CM042240.1 coordinate 26,359,170, forward strand.
CCCGTGTTGTGATTCGACAGCAGCTTAGCGCACGTGGAAAGGTCACACCTCTTAACGGGAGATATATGCGCTTAATGATCTCTACAGCGTCCCTGGGAAAGCCAAACAAAGGTGATTTGACTCCCGGATGAAAATAACAGCGTCTCGACGACATGGCGACAAACACACTCAAACGCAACACTTCCTTTTCTCCACGCGACACTTCCTCTTCTCCACGTGGGACAGCAACAAGACCACGCCCCCTTTTTTCACGTATTCTTGTGGGCGGAGGTTAGTCTGTTCTACTGACGTCATTTATGAAGGAAGTACCAGGATGTAGTCCAAGCCGGCCGTTCGCTGTAGGCTTTGAAAGGGAACTTCTGTTAAATAAAATATCTCGCTTGGCATTGAACTTTGAGCTTTATAATTTTACAGGTATTATTTATGCTCTAACAGCAACATTACGCACTAACTAAAGTTTGAACAATGGGATCACGAAGAACGGGACCTTTAATGATATAGGATTTAACGAAACTTGCCAAAAGGACTTTTTTTTGTCAGGTATTGCTCTAGCTGCTGACAATCATGATCATTACCTTCAGTATGAAGATGGAAGCTGTTTTTTTTTGTGTTTTTTTCACAAGTACCGGTTATTTTCAAGTAGTTTAAAACAAAGTTATATCAGCAGGCAGGGTCACTCACATCACTCTTGGCCAGGGGTTTAACTGCACATCACCAGACCTAAAATAAAAACACTGAAAACACACCTGTCTAGTTAGAATGATTTTGCTACACCAGCAGATAACCACAGGCAAATCTAACCACACATTAAAATTAAAATATACATTCAATGTAGTGGAGAACAATGAATGAGAAATGTTTATCGGCCTACTTGGGGCGTTCAAAGAGGAGAGAGATGGAGGCTCAGAATCAATGCTGTCGAGTTGGTTGATTGATCCTTCAAGTGTCTCCATGTATAACAATGAAGAGCATTTCAAACTGACAAAGATCCGATACAGATTAAATCTGGCTTCCGTTCAAGTGTCAGTTAATTAGTCGAGGCAAATCACCAAGACGTAAAGAAAAAGAACGGAACAGTAGTAAAGTCTTCATGGACTGGCGCTAAAGACCTGGTGGAAGCACATTAAGCAGCTCAATAATGACTCGCTTCAATCTGAGGATGATCATTAGTGCGCACGTCGCCCCCTAGTGACTGATACACATCCTACAACATACAGTAATGCCTGCACCATGTGCCTGCATAACTATATAGAGATTATAGGGGTAATTCATCTGACAGAAGCTAGACGAGTGTTGAAGTGAACAAATCTCATTTTATCAAATAAAAATAAGTCAAAGTAATACGCCAATTAAACCCCTTTAGTAAAGAAATTAACATGGGGAAAGGGGAAATATTATAAACGATGGCTGCCATATTACATTTAGGCTACTTATCATCCCCATCCTCCATCACTCACAGCTCGTCTCGCACCAATATCTCTGTGGAGGCCACCGATGGTGCTGACAGCTGTAGGGCTTCCAGACTGTTAATGACTTAATGAAGCGAATAAGGCAAGGTCCCTGTGCCCCTTCAGCTGCAGTTAAACATGGATTACTTCTCCTCTGGGCCCCGGATAAAACTCATACATTCATTGTCCAAGCAACAAGAGACATCTGTGACATGCTAACAGATTAGATCAGGTCTTTGTTCGGAGCTCAATACTAAAGCGGAGTCAAACTAAAGAACAGGTTTATGAATGGAGGAAAATGCCTATGAGAATTTAAAAGTTCAAATTAAAAGCCGTTAACGCTGCATTTAGTCATTTAAAGAGGATGCATATTTTAATGAAACAAAGAGCTTTTGGAAGCAGATTAGCAACAGCAAATAGTAGCCATGTAAACTAAATCTGCGCCTGCTAAAATACATATTACAGTAGATGGTGAGATACTAATTAAAGTAGGCTAACTGCAAAAAGTTTGAAGTGTAAGAAATAATATACCCATATAAATGTGTAAATGTATGTAGTGTATTATATTTACATTCATTATATATATATATATATATATATATATATATATATATATATATATATATATATATATATATATATATATATATATATATATATATACACACACACAATACACACATATATCCATATATACACACACACACACACACACACAATACACACATATATCCATATATACACACACATATACTCCTGGGATCAAGGTATAGACTTTTAGTGAATTTCATACATGTCTTAAGTCAAGTTTTAAGTCTAGCACATTCGGGGCTTTGCAGGGATACCAAATGTTTGGAGGTTTCACCAGGACAACAACAACTTCTTGGTCTTTAAAAACGGCTGACATTAATGTTTAACACTCTAAAAGGAAATATAATATTTCATAATTATAACTTAAATCAGATACATTTTCAAATAGTTTGTTATGAATCAACATCTCAGGAAAATGCTATGGGGTTTCTAATCAAAATATGACTTTCTGTTACAAAACAGGGCATTGATTTCATAAATGACCAATGTAGTGGACGCCAGGAAATCATGTTTATCAGGCATTTTGAAAAGTGAATAATATTCCTATGAAATATTAGGTATTATGAAAATGTTGCCAATTATTACTCCCATTATTACATTTCTTTTTTCATTAAATGTTGCACCAAGAACACATCAATATGCAAATTAGATGCAGTGTATAGATACATTGTATTGAATGGGAAAATCCAAGTATGGCCATTTTACCCACATATTGCATGAGGTAAAATGGCATATCAATGCATTCCGTTATATCGTTCATAACATAGTTCAGAGTCATCTTTAAACAAAGTTTGTTTGAAAAAAAATTGATAGGTTTTGTTTTTGCCTATACATGCAATTTCATGTCATTTTATTTTTAAAACAACCAAGTCCTGGTGTCAGCTATAGAGGACATTTTTGAAAAATTATATTTTATTCATATATGTTTTTTTTTTCCATTTGTTTCTTATGCTCTAAACAATGTAATGACATGAAAAATCCTAAATTCAAAACACTTTTTTCTGGGTCCCAGGAGGATATAAAACATCCATCTCACTCATAAAAACCCCAAAACATATACAGCCATAAGACCCCCAGCTAATGGATCTAACCCTCCTCCACCCTAAATGATAAGGTATGCAGGGAGGACAGGGGATTTAATATTTAACCAATTCATTATTAGACGTGAGGTACGCCAGGGAAGACTGAATAAGTAATTGCACCTTCATGACTTTATAATGATTCACAGTGAATCAAACTAATCAAGAAATCAATAACACACAGAGCGACATGCTGTTGAGACAGAGAGCAATTCATAAAATATGAAGATTAAATCGAGACAGGTAAAAATGTGAATTAAACGATGGCAGTGAAAGACAAAGTAACAGGCTGGGACTCACAATTATAATCAATGAAATGATCAAATAATGTCAACCACTCAAGACAGACATGAAAAAGCTTTTTAACAGCGTGAACAAACCCCATTATGCCAGCCACTCTGCTAGCACACCAAAAATGACTAATTACGCCATTCAAGTCCTTTAAGGAGGAATCCAGCTGGCAAACTGTAGCCTTAATAGCTGATTTAAATTCACAACGAGAGCTGGCCAAAAAATCAGATTACTGGCTAAATTCAGCATGGAATTAACATTTATCCTTACACACACGTTCTTTCAACCCATCTAATACTAACTATAAAAGCATGTCGCATTTGTCAACAAGACTCAAGAAGTGAACACGTCATTTACGGGTCTCATCTGGAATTTATTCCTGAACATTTATACACGAGACAAGTGATGTATGTACATATTTACAAAGGTTTACACAAAACCTGAACAAAAGTAGTGAAGTCTTTGGTTAGTAGGTGTCGTTTGTTCAATAGTGGGTATGGTCATAACATGTATTAATAGAAGACGTGTTCTGCAATTATACTTTGCGTTTAAGTGACTGTGCGATCAACATAATCCATCATATGACTCCACTGGTAACTCCCCGAGCAGCTCATCAAGGTCATCTTAAGAAAAGAAACATTCACATACAAAGATTATTCAAATGCATACAATCTCCACATTTCAAATATATACGGGAGCATCTGAAAACAAGTTAAATTATCTTTCCGATCTAATTCCAAACAGATCATATGAGCACAGCATACAAACACTGTTTAGAAGACCTTTAATGGACTTTAATAAAATCCATTAAAAGGTGCACTATGTAACATTTTTTCACTAAAATATCCAAAAACAACTAGGCCAGTGTTATACATTTTGTTCAGTTGAGTACTTACAATATCCCAAATGTTTCCAACTATTTGTAAATCATGAGAAAATGCTATTTTAACCAAGGCACTGGGACGTGTGATGGAGTCGCCTGTCAATCTGTGTTCCCCTCGGTTTCCGAACGCACAGAGTAACGTCATAACATCATTTTCAACACACTCAGATGTATCTAATATGATAAACAGAGCTGCGTTACCTCATACTCATGACCGGAAAAGCAGAAATGGTGCTGGCGACTGTGTCATAAAAGTGCTGTTCGCGAGACATGTGTGTTCCGCTCTTCTTATTAACAATCGCTCCAGCGGCCTTGCTCAGCTCCCACAACACTCGGCCCTGCTCTGCTTCATACTACAGTAACGTTAATAATCGCATCCATGAACATGATTTCTGCCCTATCCCGATTCTTTTCCACCGGCTGTGAGGTGAAGACCACATGTCCCAAGATCCTGTGCTCAAACTTGGTGTCATCAAACTGCGCCTTTGTTTTGAACAGGCGAACACTAGTGGACGGAAAAGTTACATCGTGCAGCTTTAAGATAATTGTATTATTCTTATCTGAAAAACTCATATTGTATGTTCAAATAAAGCGTAAATAATGTGAAAAATGTGTGAATGAAAAGGAATCCAGCTTAGGGGTGTGCGATAAACAAGAATTTGCCACGATATGCTCAATTTTGGTAAATATATAAATCACACCAGGCCTGACAAATCATCCTAGGCCTGACAGACCTTCAGTCACTAACAATGATCCTACAGCAAATCCATGGTCAATTTTTCAAAGGATGCTGATCAAAAGCTTTCTGAGAAATTCTGACCGTCTCCTTTTGTCTTCCTACTTAAATTAATTTAAGGAACGAGTCATTCAGGGGTCAGAAAGGAGTCAGTAACAGAAAATTCTATACCAAATTTAAATGGATCTTGCGAAATGCATCCATTTAGTCGCAGTCTGGCGTCCAGCCTAGATCCATTTCATACCTGATGCTTTTAACATGTGACTGATGCAATTCATGAAATGTCAAGAATGAAAATGTACTAATGAATTGTCAGTTCTGAGTCTATTTTAAATGATGAAGTGCCGTTCATCAAGTCGTGATGTCATGAAATGTCCAAATCGTCCCCCCCAATATTTGAAATTTTGCAGTTTTTCCATTATGCAGCGCTCTGTATATGAGGATGACAAAAAGGTTTAAAAGTTATTTTTAGTCTGGTTTGCCTCAGTGGTCTAACAGTGCTCGTCAATGTCAAAATGATTAAAAAGGCCAATCTATCACTTAATGCCGTTGCGGAGAAAGACTATTCTTTCCGGTGAAATCACAAAACAAAATGCACACAACCGTGTCCCTGCTCTTAAAATACTATCCCTGACGATGTTTGATTTTAATAACGAAGAAGAAAAAAAAACCGATATGAGGGCGGATTAGAACCCGGAACATTTGACACGTTTTTCAAAAATTCTACCACCAGGGAATACAAATATCAGCAGCAGATCTATGACTTTATTTACTAATGCAAAGAATCTCGGGACTAATAATATAGACCCAGAATTAGACCTAGAATTTTATTCACTGTTCTGTTTCTTTATGCTTCATAAAACATTTTTTTAAAAATTGACCCCCCAATGTTAATGACATGGTTACGGCCTTGGGTGAGAGTGGGAACTCTGATTAAATGTTCGGTTTAGCGAACGAGCCAATGCACAAGAATAAAGCTAAAGCGATGAAAGAGAGCAAGTAATGTTGAGTTCACACTGCATGATTTTCAAACGCTTCGGATCACTGCTCTTTTCACACTGCATGACTATCTGGGGGTAGCATTCAGTCTCTGCTGTGTTCACACTGCACAAAGGATCGGCGACAGGAGGTTTCACACTGCATGACTTTACAAGAGGAAGAATCACCGACAACTCAAACTACGTTTCACAACCAAACACACGTGAGACGTGACAAGTAAACAACGCAAGATCACGCATGCAGCAGACTGGAGTTCTCGCACAAGACTGGAATTGCTATTAAAAATGATAAACTGCAGAAAGTTTGCGATCCAAATTGTCTCTGTGCGCTGATTTGCAGCGAAAAGGAGAAAAAGACAAAAGACTATGGCGAAGGAAATGTTTGGGGAGACGCAGGGAGCAATGATGTGTTCTGCAAAGAGAGTTGGAGGTAAATAAATCATTTTGCAATGTGCTGCGTTGCGGCTGGTTTGTGCTTTGTTTCTGTTTGATAGAATTATAAATATATCTATTAAAATACTGATATTCTGGTCTAGAACTCCTCCCTGAACCTCCCGTTGCCCTGTATCTTGCTCTCTCATTGGCTGTAGGTCATCTTTTTCAGTCAGAACACATTTCACACGGCAGGAGTTTGAACCGCAGACAAGTCCAGATATTTAGCATGCCAAATATCTCATGGATGGCGGTGACCCGTCGGCAGATCTCTCAGATCATTCACACTGCGTGATTGTCACTCACGTGCATGAGCACCGATTTGCCTATGATTTAGGGAATTTGTCTGCAACTCAAAATCGGGCTTAAAATCGGGCAGTGGGAACTCGGCATAAGTAAAGACGGCACAGACAAAATCTGATCTAATGTTGTTATCCTGCCCGAGCACTCCAAAACACGAATACTTTCATAACAACATGAGCCGCTTAAAGTGAAGAAAATATAACTGATATTTCAAAATGGTAAGCAAGCGCTGCTTTGTTTAACTTTCGTATATCTCGTATATCCTTATTTCGGTTTTTCCTTCTGAATGACAAATATAGACTATTGATACCTGCTGATATAGTTGTCGTCTGGGCTGTGTTCAAGCGCAGCCGGCATGAAGCAACAACGACGGTTTTCGTCGCCACTAGTTGTTTGAAGTCGGCTTGGTGTGTCCCAGGCTTTAGTATCACTCTACTTGTCTGTGCCATTCCAGACTAGAGTATGTGAGTGTGGAAGCAGAGCAGTGGTCTATTTTCTTTTCTTTTTTTCCCCAGCACACCAGAAAAGCTCAGGGCTGTGTTTCTCAAAAGCATTGTTAGACAACTATGGTCAAAACCAATTCTGTCATTACCAACAGGGATTCAGTGTTTCCCCAAAACAAAGTTTCAGCGAACATGCAAACAGCATTGCAAGCTTGTGTGGTTGGAACTACAGTTTATAACCTGAGGTGACATGTGGATCACGCTCTTGAGCACAATAAGCAACTAAACACTATTGTATTATAAGCAGCGAATTACATCACTGTACAGGAAACACCCCAGAGCAAGTTTTTTCTCAGCAGTGGAAATGAAAAACCAAAGCAAAGCTCCACTCCACTCACATACTATGTATACAGACCAGCTTTCAGCCAGTATGTCGCTTCGTGACTACAACAGCACTCTTGCTTTAGTAATATTGCTTAATTTACAAAACTCCTACATACACACCTGTATCCCATGCTGTGTCCCCAGTTGGCCCCGACACTGTAGATGCTTGACAGAGCTCATTAGAGACAGCAGTAGTGTCTAAACCATCAGCAGCCCGACCTTCCTCAACTGCATTTTCATCTTCGTCATCAAAGTGAAGCTCCATCCGAGAGACCGGGCCCCCTGCAGGCCTGCTGGGTTCACTACGCAATGCAAACTCCTGCTTGTATGCGGCACAACAGAACGAAATTAATACAAAACACATAAGAGACAAAAACACAAATAGTTTAATAGAGAAACATTTTGGAAAAGGAAGCTACTCCTGATTAGAGGTACTTCTGCAACAGACAAGCAAAATGCCGTAGACCACCAAATTAGACTCAAACACCTAGAGAAAGGTGCACTGGAGAGCAGAACAAGGCAACTCACCAGTGGAGAGTGGGATGGCTGGGAATTATGGAATACCCCATCAGGTGGGTATATCCTGAGAAGGTTATTGGGTGTGACGTTCAGGTAGTGATTTCGGTGTGATGGTGAAAACACACCCACCTTTAAAAATAATTAGAAAACTATGGACTCCTTGCCTCTTTATTAAATAGACACACAGTAGAGGCCTGGTGTGAGCCTGATATTGTAATGCCCATATAATTACTATAGCTCAACATGCGCTGTCCGTTAAGCCGTGGTGAGTAATATATTAAAATAGTAATGAGTAAAATAAAGTAAAACAATTTCTGGTGTAATCTTAAGTGCATATTTCATGGTATAGCTTATAATGGGGTCAAAAAGGTAGTTACTTGTTTGAGAAGTAGCACAGCTCCTGTCTTGAGCTCTCCCTGTCTGTCTTCCACCAGGCGACGATGAACCGTGCCCTGCATCTCACCTTCAGAGAGAAAAAGAAACAGGAAAAGACGAGTCAAAAAAAGACTTTTCTGGAAACAAACATGTGCAATCAGACCAGGTAAACCAGCTCAGTCGGGGACCCCCTGATTTCACAATAACTGTGATTGTATGAGGGAGTGATGTATTTTAGCTGCTTCAAAATTTCCACACTTTGGAAGACTTTCTTAGCCAGAATGTATTCTCTTTAGCCTATGGCATTGCCTGAATATAGGGGGTTTAGTTGTTTAGAAGTGGTTAAAAAGGAATCCCAGCCTCAAAAAGACAAAATGAGTCTTCCAGAGTGTAGCCATTTTGAAGCATACTTTTCATTTTGTTTAGTCTCTACATATTTTTTGTCAAATAACTTTTGGTTGGTAGTGTACCCTAATTATTTGTAGTACCTGTGGGATCTCTGAAGACTGCCTTTGCGTCTGCATGCGTGTGTGTGATACTCTTTAAGACAACAGCCATGTTAGGGACCTTATTCTTAGTTAGCTGCCTGAGAGCTGCCTGGAGGAGTGAGAGAGATTTAAGTCACAAATAAGCACCAAAGAAAACGAGAATAACAGAAAAGAAAAGAAAAAACATAAGTTGCAGCACAGCCGCAAGGCCATTGGTAATGAATCAAGTGAAAAGCTAATCAGCATTTGTCAGCCTAATGAATATTTAACACACGTGTACCATTAGCAGAGGATCATTATGACACACTGGGAAAAACACATTAAAATTACATTAATAATCACTTTAAGGTGACTGATGACAACGGTGATTATGTTTGTGTTATCAGTTCGGGAGCCGAGACTTCTCATTTGTCCTGATTATGGTCATGGACTTCCACTTCAGGCATAAAAAAGCAATACAAATATTTATTGTACAAATCTGAATAAAACGAAGAAATCTGCAAACTTAAGCCCAAACTCTCAATCTAATTTAAATACACCGTTTGCTGTGAGATTTCAGTAGCTCACCTTGCGGACAACCATGACAACACTGTAAGAATGCAGAAAGCAAGAAGGGTTCTTCTCATCCAATCCCATCTCAGACTTCATCACAGCCCATGGGCCCCTGTTGAACTCCTCGTCCTCGCTCACCTGAGAGCTGGAGACCTAAGAAAAATGAACACCCCACCCCGTCTGATGAGTGCAGGTTTGAGAGTATGTACGAGAAAGTGAATGTGTCAGCGAATTCACACAATTGTACAGTATAAAAAAGAAATTAAAAAATTGATATAATATCAATTACCAATGGATTGGAGCATTTATGGGCAGTGGCTGACATTGAATTTTACATACATGCTCATTTGGATGACCTCTTCCATCATCTAAATACATTTAACACTATTAAATGTAATATTTAGCAAATCTCAAAATGAACATGATCCATTTTATATTGATGCCTAAATTCACCTGTAGTATAAAAATTAAATAAAATCAGCCCAAATTGGTGCATCTAAACAAATAAGTAAACAATTTAAAAAAAGTTAATTATTTAATGTTTTCTTTTATAAGAGACCCTGGTGTAAAAATTGGGCTAACCCTAACATTGGGAATAAATCAGTGTTATTTTAACATTACTTATATACTATTAGAGTATGTATTCATTTGTAATCGTTTTTTTAATCATTTCAGTTGGCATTAATTTATTTTTATTTTAATACTTCCACCACTGAGAGAAGAGTATTTTCTAAATGATCACTAATACAATTCATAGAATAATAGCAAAACTGAAATGTATTAAACATACTTAATAAAAACAGAGAAATACATGTCATTAATATCCATAAAATAAGTAAATTAGCCATTTTTCAGTAATGCAGAAATAAGTACACCCTAGATTTAATTCAACAAATGTATAATATTCTTTAACTTAGTATGTCCTCGATAATTTTAAGTATGCTGCTCTGACCATTCTTGGCACGGAGTGTACAAATTCTAGCCTGACGTCGTCATACTCAATTCTAGTCAGAATTTGAGTCTGATACTGCTCCGTTGGGCTGTGATTATGGGGCGTGTTTAAACCGAACCAGGAAAGACCTCAATTGGATAGACCTACAACCAATCAGAGCAACGGAGCGACGCATAACGTTAGTTGTCAAATGTCAACAGAACTCAACTGCACTGTGTTGCCAAGTCCGCGGGTTGAAGCGACCCCAATTATGTGATATACAGACCCAGGAATGCGAAATTTAGCAGCCAGTCCAGCCAAAATAACACATATTTTACCCCCCAAATGCCATTTTTCCCGGAGAACCCCCCTGGAAAGCTATTGGGCTTGTTTTTAGCTAGTTTTGAGTAGCCGTTGGGCGAGTTTTGCTGTAAAAACTTGGCAACCCTGCCTGCACGCACGCTAGAATAAGTCACGTTAGAAGAAGAAGATGAGTGTAAACGATCTTTGCCGGTGTTGTAAAAAAAGAATTTAAGGATACACAGAGTACTTACCAACACGATCATCATTTCTGAGAGAAATAGTGAAGGTGAATGCATATACGAACAAGTTTCTCCGTTTAGGATTAGAGCAAATTCAACCCAAGCACCTTTGATGACGTGGATGATTACGTTACTGTTTATCATCTGTCCATCATCGTCTAAAGCCCGCCCTGACAATTTCATTGGTCCGAACAGTTTCTGTTCGGGCATAATTACTTCTCTATGGAACAAGTCCAGACCGAACTGCCCGTGCAAAGATTTTTGTGGGCGGGGCTAAGTTCGTCTGGCATCCAGGCTATACAAATTCATGACAAATTGGCACATCTGTCCTGTTTGATGACCTCCTTAAATGCCCTGAACTTTAATGGGGAGTGTTGCTCAACTTGTCTCTACAGGATCTCCCACAGGTGCTCAGGAGTGTTAAGATTGGGTGAAATACATGTCCATTGTCCACAGAAGGGCTTTCACCTTGGGAGAATGCATATCATCATTGTCAAGTTGCCCAACAATGCAGGGAATGAGGAGAGGGTGGCATCATCCACAGCACACCGTGGCGTGTGAACTCATGAAAGTATTGATAAAAGCACAACTCCCTCACACCTTCAGCACACATGCATCCCTATATAACAGCTTGACTACCACTGAACTTCACTGTGGGAACCAGGCACTTCTCACTGTACTCCTCCTTTAGCAACATCTTAACATTTTGGATGCTGTTAGATTGAAAATGATTGAGACCAGAGTATGAGACCAGAGTATGGATTCCCAGAATCTATATTTTGTAAATATGGGCCTTGGAAAAGGCTAATTGGCTTTATTGTGCTTTGACTACAGTAGGTAGTTCCAGCCATGCATGTCACTTCTGCAGGCTGCATCTTACTCTGTGAGATAAACAGTCACTCTTTAGCTTTTGCTGGCTCTGAGACACCCACTTGGTATTTCTCCAGCTCTTTGTCTAGGGGGGAAAAAAAACAAATCACTCATCACTAAATGAAAGCTTAAAATGAAGCCCTGTTTTTTTTTTCAGGGGCCTTGTCACAAGTCCATTGTTCTTGAATTTATGTTACTTTTGCTATCTGTTCACACTTAAAACAATGGTTTGATAATCCTCTTGTACCACGGTCTTCTTTTGTGCTAAGAAATAAGTCTCCTGATGGTTCTCTCCCAGGTGGTTTCATTGTTGTTCAAGTCTGAGAATGATTCAGTGGGCTATATAACACTTTTAATTGTCAAGAAATTACTTCTCTTTAAATGTTTTGTTTTGGTCTCTTGAGCTTGCAACATTTTATCACTGGATAAGAAAAGCTTATTTTCCTGGAATACTTTTGACATGCTTCTTTGGTAATTGATCAAGCAGACTTCTTGAAACACATGATCTCTCTAAAGAACCCTAAAATGTATTCTAAGTAAAGAGTAAATGCTGAATTTGTTAAGTTTCAGAGGGGGCGTTCTATATATACAGTATGTACAGTTATGTGAAAAATGAAAGTGCACCTTTATGAATTCTATGGTATTTACTCTCCGGACATAAATCATCTGGTCATTAGTAGGTCCTAATATTAGGTAAATACAACCACAGATGAACAACAACACATGATATATTACATGCCAAAATGGAGAAGACGTGTGACAAACTAAGTACACCCTATGATTCAATTGCTTTTGGAGCCACTTTTAGCAGCAGTAAGTTTAAGGAATCGTTTTCTGTTTTATGGTGTGTTCACACCGCCGCCGGCGAGAGCGTCAAAGTGGCCGGAAGTCATTCATTTTCAATGGGAGCCCGGCGGCGAGCTCCGGCGAGAGCGGCGCGGCGCGTCTTGGACGATTTGGGCGTCGAGGAGAGTTGGAATCAGGTCAACTTTATGGTAATGAGCTATGACGCGGTTCGGCGGCAACCGGCGGCAACCAATGGGAATGTAGTAGTGCTCCGCTTGAAATGATTCCAGAGAACGCAGTTCTGTAAACTTTGGTTCCGACAACATTAGTTCCCAAGCAAAATAGAGGAGAGGTTGATCTTTGCGGTAGCGGGTTTCCCTATAATATATATATATATATATATATATATATATATATATATATATATATATATATATATATATATATATATATATATATATATATATATATATATATATATTCCGCGCAACACCTTTTATATGCAACATTTTCGCGCTAGAAAGCCTTTTTTTCAGCGGGAATGCAATTCATTTGCTCAAAAAAACACCGATTTGAATGCTGCACTTAAACCAGGACAGTTATTGTAAAGTAGGTTGCACACAAATTAATGTTAATGTTAAAGACCAAGGCTAGCACCTATAAACTGCATGTTGACATTAGACTAGCACTTCCAAGAACACAAAAGCCACACCACACAAATGGCTTTTAAATGGTTTATTTCATTAGCAAACATGCAACTATAATTAAGTTAACTTTCACATTTAAATTATTTCATGATGTTATCTTATACGGGTATACCCTACTGTGGTCAGTCAGCACAAATGCCGATTTTAAAAATGCGAACATGATTGTTTGCTTTGCGGCCCCTTTAAATGCAGTTTTAAAAAAGACCAAGCATTCGATCTACGTCAGAGCGGCAGCGCGTCCGTGAATCTTTCTACAGCGTCGAGTGCAGGGCGGCCAGAGCGAAGTTTGACGCTCTCGCCGGCGGCGGTGTGAACGCAGGGTAACAGTATCAATCTCTCGCATCGTTCTAGAGGAATTTTTGCCCGCTCTTTACAGTGTTGCTTCAGGTTGAGGTCTGGACTTTGACTTTGTGCCAGTGCAACACCTTGATTCTTTCCTTTTCAGCCATTCTGTTGTAGATTTGCTGGGGTGCTTGGGATTGTCCTGTTGCATGGCAAGCTTTAGATGTCAGACAGATGGTCTCACATTTAACTCTAGAATACTTTGGTATACAGAGGAGTTCATGGTCGACTCAGTGACTGCAAGGTGCCGAGGTCCTGTGGCTGCAAAACAAGCCCAAATCATCACCCCTCCACCAGCATGCTTGACAGTTGGTATGAGGTGTTTGTGCTGATATGCTGTGTTTCGTTTTCACCAAACGTGGCGCTGTGCATTATAGCAAAACAGCTCCACTTTGGTCTCATCTGTCCAAAGGACGTTGTTGCAGTAGTCTTGTGGTTTGTTCAGATGCTGCCATGTTCTTTTTTAGAGAGAAGAAGCTTTCTCCTAGCAACCCTTCAAAACAAGCCATACTAATTCATTCAGTTTTTTGTAATTGTACTGTCATGAACTTTAACATGTTAACTGAGACCTGTAGAGTCTGTTGTGTAGTTCCTGAGTGTTTTGCGATTTCTCTGATCATAGCCCTGCCTGAAAACAAATTTGCTGGGACCTCCACTCATGGGAAGATTGGTAAGTGAGGAAGATTAAGTTGGAAAAATTCAAGACACTGTACAATAATAGACTTCAAATCGTTTGGAAATGGCCCTGTAACCCTTTCTAGATTGATGGGCAGCATAAATTGCTTCTCTAAGATCATTGCTTATGTCACACACCTGAAGGCTCCAGACAAGCAAACTGCCAAAAATTCTGCTCTTACAGAGGTGATCACACTTGGTGATGATCGATTAAATCAAAGGCATTTGATTAGCAGTACCTGGCTGCTACTTACCCTCTTAAAAGGAAGCAGTAAAGGCCCCGATATACTTCAAGAGAAATCAAAGAACGAAATGATGTGACAATTAAAAAAAAAAAAAAAAAAAAAAAAAAAAGCTAAAACTTTGTTTGGAATTTGAAACACCATGCCAAAGTAAAATTTCTGGAAAGGTTTGCTACGCCTGGTAGGTACAGACCTTTGTACCACCATTGGTCCATGGCGATTCAGTGTTTACCCTAGGATTTTTTTTGGGGGGGGGGGGGGGTCAATAGTTGACCTCCCGAAACTACTAGTGTAATTTTTACCACTTAAGTTACTACGTTGAGCTTGTGCGTACGTGTTTTTTCTTATTATTATTTTTTGAATATATCAGGGCTCAATGGTTTTTTTTCTACTGGTTCAAATTTGGACTTGCCCCACCACACAAAGGTAATAAATAAAATAGGTCTAGTATTGTTTTTGTTGTTGTTTATCCATGAAACCTTAAAAAGGTTATGAAACAAGGTTACGACTCTAACAATATTTAAAAATTTATATTAGTTAGGATAATATTTTTTAAAGACCGTCAGTAATAAAATAAGAACAAATAATCCACTGTTCAGACTGTTGAGGTCAGACGTCCAAAAGTGAAAACATGAACACAATGGAGAGCCGCTTTATAGTAGAAAATGTAGTTGTACTTCTGAAGAAGCGAGACACTGGTGCTGTTTTTCATATTTAATATGGTAAAGCTGCTTGATTTTAAGCAATCTATTGCATAAAGTGCTATATAAATAAATGTGATTTTACGGGAGTGCCTAATTGCAGAGTTGCATGTAAAATTATCCACGTTGCTATGATCAGATGCTTTTATTATGCTCTATTAAAAATAAATGCTTGCGGTTTTCTCAATTTAGTTGCGTTTATTTTGTTTTTAAGAGGACAGCGCGCAGCACATATTTAAATATTCATCTAAGCAATGTGGGCGATGTCGGATGGTCGCTTACAGTATATCGTCGCTCATGTATTGCGAACTTCGTTTTGCCCGAGAGCGAAGAATGAAAAAGAATTTTGCCGCAAGTATATCGGGGCCTTAAAGGGTATACTTAGTTGGCCTACTTTTTGTTTAATAAACCATGACATGGTGTAATATGTCATGTGTTGTTTATCTCAGGTTGGGTCCAGCCAAGGACCAGATTATTTTTTTATGTCCTGATACGTAAATCTATAGAATTCAAAAGGGTGTACTTTCTTTTTCACATGACAGACACACACATATTATATATATATATATATATATATATATATATATATATATATATATATATATATATATATATATATATATATATATATATATATATACACACATACACACACACATACAGTGAGGAAAATAAGTATTTGAACACCCTGCTATTTTGCAAGTTCTCCCACTTAGAAATCATGGAGGGGTCTGAAATTGTCATCGTAGGTGCATGTCCACTGAGAGACATAATCTAAAAAAAAAAAATCCAGAAATCACAATGTATGATTTTTTTAAACTATTTTTTTGTATGATACAGCTGCAAATAAGTATTTGAACACCTGAGAAAATTAATGTTAATATTTGGTACAGTAGCCTTTGTTTGCAATTACAGAGGTCAAACGTTTCCTGTAGTTTTTCACCAGATTTGCACACACTGCAGGAGGGATTTTGGCCCACTCCTCCACACAGATCTTCTCTAGATCAGTCAGGTTTCTGGCCTGTCGCTGAGAAACACGGAGGTTGAGCTCCCTCCAAAGATTCTCTATTGGGTTTAGGTCTGGGGACTGGCTAGGCCACGCCAGAACCTTGATATGCTTCTTACAGAGCCACTCCTTGGTTATCCTGGCTGTGTGCTTCGGGTCA